>JAQBSW010003286.1:0-85858 GCA_029291075.1 Eudiplozoon nipponicum
CACATCCAAGCGCAGTCTGCAAGGCAGCAGTAAGTTGTATGGTTGCCGGTGGCTGCTGAGAGCTCATTCGCCATTCGGAAGTACGGGGTACTGTCCAGGCGTCCATGTAATCCTGTGGCTGTTGTACCCTTTTGTGGCGGGGAACACACGCCGAGTCATGGTGCCGTCGTCGGGCTCATGTGGTATTTTATAGGAGATCCGATTGCCGGTCGGAAATCCACCACGCCCTGGTGACACCACCGTCATAGCCCCGTTAGCCCATGTACGATCGGCCATCGAAACATGGTTGACACCGTCGTACCACGTTGAGGAGGGGATGGTCTTTACTCCATGAAAATGTCACAATCTATGAATACCGTTCATGCTACGGCGTCCCCGGCAAGCGACGCGCCCTGTGCTCCCCCAGAGGCCAGGGTTTCAAATGAAAAGCTATCTGGTTTTATCAGCGCGAAAACACCTATTTATTTCGGGTGTTGGAATGTTCGAACACTGTTTGATATCGGCAGCCAAGCAATCACGGCCAAATCTTTATATGACTACCAGATTGAAGTTGCATGCCTGTCTGAAGTCCGACTGCCGGGCACGAGATCAACGAAGATAAAAGTACCGTCGGCAGAATCAACGTACTTTATACATCACAGCGGACCAGTTGACGGGTCCGGACAACACGGTGAAGCCATTCTACTTGGTCCTATGGCACAGAGAGCCATGCTGGCTTGGAATCCCGTATCACCGAGGATCGCAACGGTCCGACTGAGAGGGAAACCTTTCAACATCACAAGTGTAGCCGTTTACGCACCAACCCTCGCAGCTGATTCAGATGTGAAAGATGAGTTCTACGACCAACTGCAAGAGACTATCAACGGAATTTCAAGAGGCGACATACTGTTTGTCGCCGGTGACTGGAACGCACGAACAGGACATTCTGACTCATCCACCAGACACATACTGGGAAGGTTTAGTCTAGGTGAACGCTGCGAGAACGGAGCACGACGTATCATCTTTGCAGATGTCAACCATATGTGCGTTACCAATACGCGTTTCCAACACCCTCGGAAGCATTTGCTCACCTGGTATTCAAACGATGGTCACACAGCCAATCAGATCGACTACATTCTGGTACGGTCGCGTTGGATGTCTTCTGTCGAAGATTGCAGGTCATACCGAGGAGGGTCCGACCACACTCTAGTACGTGTCAAATTGAGGCTTCATCTCAAGTCCCGAGGGCGCCGTTGCAACCCTAACGGACCCATCCCGTTGTACAGCGCTATCTGCCTCAATCACTGCAAAGTTGACTTCCGCTGACGGTGGAACTCATGCCGTAGTTAAAACCAATGTGGAGCATCAATGGAATAACTTGAAACTCTCTACTCAGCAAGCTGCGATTGAAACGCTCGGAACCATCAAAAGTCACTATAAAGACTGGATCTCTGAACGCACGATACGGGCGTCACAAAAAGCAAGAGATGCCCGGATGAATAACGCGCCTAATTATCGCCACCTGAGACGTGAAACCACGAGGTCTGCTCGGGCTGACCGTAAGCAGTACTGGGATGAAATGGCTTCCGCCATGGAATCGGCTGCAAACGTCGGTGATTTCGGGGGTCTCTTCCGTCTTATACGTAAAGCATCCGGTAAGCGCAATGCAGAGACAATTCTACGCAGCGCAACAGGAGACTTGATTTCTGATGTCAATGGCAAAATCGCAAGATGGGTTGAACATTTTTCGCAGTTATTGAACCGACCATACAGTGGCCGCTCTCCACCGCAACCACCTACAACATCTACACCCAGCTACGACGTGGACTGCTCCTCCCCAACTGAGGTTGAGATCGCTACGACCATCCAGCTCATGAAGAACAAGAAATCCGCCGGTGAAGATGGAATTCCTGCAGAGATCTACAAGGCCTGTATAGGCGCACTACTGCCATCAATCCATCGACTGTTCTCTTCTATCTGGGAACAAGAAGCATGCCCGTCAGACTTCGGAATGTCAATCCTGCTACTTTTTCCCAAATAGGGTGATAGATCAAGGTGCGAAAACTACCGTGGTATCAGTCTTCTCAACACCGCATCCAAGCTGTTGGCGTCGATTCTATTGAACCGCTTCTGTAATGAGCGGCATGTCCGTACCCGTCCCAATCAGGGTGGATTCCGCCCAGGCAAAGGCTGTGTTGATCAGATCTTTACATTACGGCGAGTTTTGGAACATCGCAACGAATTTCAACAACCAACCGTCGCTTGTTTTATTGATTTCCGAGCTGCTTTTGACTCTGTTGATCGCGACTCCCTATGGAACATCATGCTGCTCGACGGAATGCCCATAAAACTCGTCAATCTGATCAAGGCCTACTATGCAGCCACCAAAGCCAGAGTACGTGTTTACGGAGAAGAATCGGATGAATTCAGTCTGCACCATGGGGTTCGACAAGGATGTCCCTTGTCACCCATATTGTTCAATTATGCGGTTGACTGGATTCTGAGCAACGCGCTAACTGGGTTCCGAGGCGTTCAAGTATCAAATAACCTATGGCTGACGGATGTTGATTACGCAGACGATGTTGTTCTCCTTGCTGACAGCTTTGGGAGCATGCAAACCGTTTTGGATCAAGTGGCCCAGTTTTCATCAGCCGTTGGTCTGGAAATCAATGCCGACAAAACGAAAGCCTTCGCCATCGGTGTATCTTCATCTGATGAGCAGCTCACGGTGTACGACAGCCCAATCGAAACAGTCGACGATTTTACGTACCTTGGCTCAAAAATACTTCCAACTGGTCAAGCAAAGAATGAAGTCCGAACACGCATCGATCGTGCCAGACTTGCTTTCTTACAATTGAAGAACTCACTTTGGAGAAGAAGTGAAATCAGCCTCAAAACGAAAATCCGAGTCTACCAGGCTACTGTTCGCCCTGTGCTACTGTATGGCTGTGAGACTTGGCCATTACGTTCTGAGGACTCCAAAAAGCTTGAAGTATTCGACCATTGGTGCCTTAGGTACATCACAAAGACAAAATGGATGGACCGGGTGTCGAACGCATCTGTTCGTCACCAATGCAGGGACATCATGCAACTATCCGTCTGGATCCAACATCGTCGACTTCAATGGTTCGGGCACGTACTACGCAAACCCGAAGACGAACTGGTACGGCAGGTGATGAACCCAGGTCAATGTGCAAACTGGCGCCGCCGCCGAGGCGGGCAACTGAAGACATGGCTTGCAACAATCAAATCGGACATGGAACTCCTAGGTTTACGCAATGTTTATGGTCCGCGTCACTGGGAGCGTCATTGACCCTCTTTATGTTCCGAAATGGCTGCCAACCGCCCGGCATGGAGAGGCTTAATTCGGGATATCAATGGAGCCGGCTTATCCTCTAAAAGGAGTCAGCCGCAGTAAAGTAAAGTAAAGTAAAGTAAGAAGGATAAACCGAAGACAGCATGAACGGAAAGTATAATCTCATGCACATTCGTTTCGTGCTCTTTACTGCACTGAATTTAGGCGTGAAGATTCGCGAATTGTAAGAATGTAAAACTGGGTCAAATCAGACCGGATGTGAACCTAAAATGAGATGCTCAACGAAATTCCAAAACTCCTTGCGTCACTGAAATCAGCATCTTATCGTCGTTGTTTTTTTTGACTAGTCAGACATATTTTACATTATGGCGTTCGTTTTAAATGATAGCATAACCGGCCAAAAGTTTCTCTCTTTGGCGCTTAATATTATGAATAAGCGGCTTTTATAATTATGCGCGCATTCTGCAGCTAATTTATTAGATCCGGTGCCCAGTACGAATTTGCCAATGACCTTAATTTGCTCAATTATATTTTTGAAGCATTCTTGGCTAGTCTCTCTGCAACCCTTCGGAGGTTGGAACAAAGACATAACTGACAGGCCTTCAAAAATAGCCAAAGTTTCGCAAAATACGACACATCCATCAATTACGGACGCAATTACAATGAAAGCGATGACACACCAAATGACGTTACGCAAAAGTAGTGGTCTAAATTGCGCAAAACAAAGGCTAACATAACGAAGAGGAGATTGGTTACGACAAATGTACAGTGGGATTGGATGAACGAATATACTAACGAATCCAGAACAATGGCTGTAGATACTGGTAGAAATAAGATTTATTAATAAATGTTATTCCATGGAGTAATGCTTGTTTTGTTTTATATTTTAAACAATGGTGAATATCGAAACTATAATATATATATATATATATATATATATATATATATATATATATATATATATATATATATATATATATATATATATATATATATATATAGTGTCCCATTCTCCTAACCTTTGATAAATCTGTATACCACCTTGAGAAAGGTAAGTATATAGGAATTAATAGCGATCTAGGTCATTCACAATCAGTTTTCTATAAGCGGGGTTTCTTACTTCGGTTCGCACTTAATTCAGGTTCATCTCTCGCCCGTTTTCTAACCCTAGAGGTATTATAATATTATAAACATCGTTTATATGACTTTACTACGCATGTATGTGTTTGCTCTGCCTAAGTTCGTGCATTTTTTATCAAGAATTATTTTAAAATCAGCTGCATCAGCATACTTTGATAGTTGACTGGAGTTTTAACATGTTAAGCGTAAATACGTAAATATTTGAACACGTTTATCTAAGCAAACTCTATGCTTTTGCTAGACATATACACACTCCGCAGCACCCTAGGTTCCAGAGAAGCATAATCAATATGGAAAAATTAACCACGTCGCTTAACTGAAACATGTTGGCCGTTAGACTTTCATAGACTTTTACCAAATCGTAACTATTGGCCAGTGCGGATAAGACACGCCTTGATCAAATGACTTATATTGCGAATAACTGTATCCAGTCAAGAAAAGGTTGACTCAACAATCCTGTGGTTCTAGTAATTCATACGAGTTGTCTCGCTAGCCAGGTGAGCAGCATGTGAAATTGGCTTTCACAAACAGTGACCTTACCACCGCAGCCAACGTTCCAAAACAAGATTTAATGGTGATGGTGCATCAAATAATGACCATGTAGAGCTGGTCAAATAATAAATTTTGCTAACGTATATCTGAAAATTACCTGAACAAATTTGAGCGATAAAATCGATTTATACAGTTTTCTGGACGCTATCAGCAAAATTGGGACATCCCCCAAGTTTCCCCAACACAAAAGTGGGCCGATAGTATGCCTGACTTGATATCTACTGAAACAGACGGGCGACTACAAAGTGGTTTTTACAATTTTTCAAAGGCAACTGCAACTAGGCTAAAACTTCCGGTAATCGAAATCTTTGATGACTTGAAACAGAGCGCCATTTCGCACGATCTTAGACTCCGGGTGAAAATCAAACTTAACGACTATTTTTGATGCTCTAAGCATCAAATCCTACCGAATGGCCTCTTATTGAGAATAAGTAAATATTCGCTAGGTCTTGTTTTCGACTGGGGTAAGTTTTCGTTAGCCCATGAGACCACAAGTCTCTGAAATTTTGTCAAAATGGGAGTTTAATTCACACCTCATAACGATTGTGAGAGGTCGCTTCATCGCTAACCACAGAGTTATTTATATTGGGGTTACTAGCTGCACTTCAGAAACCGATGACGCTTATACTCCTTATGAAGTATAAACACAGTGAATACGACTATATTACAGTTTGCTACACTTCGATGCTATTTGCGAACCATACAAACCAGCGTGCGTTCTCCTTTTAGCTTTGCAGCAGATGCAATGTTTCGAAGAGCTAGCTAGCTATAAGTGGACCAGTAGAAGCATTCTGCAGAATTTTAACCGTTTCAGGGCACGGATATCCAGACGGAATAGGAGCAGGCACATGGAGCAAAATTTTAATTGGATTCTGGTGGCAAGAAGGCCGGCCAGGTGTGTTGATATCACAAGAAGAACACTCGTAATACGATCTCGCGCCTTTTACAAAAAAGAAAAAACATCTACACACCAGAATGTTGTCAATCTGAATTCGATGACTTGTCACCATTCTACCTGCCTTTGCTACATCTTCATGTATTGTGGTAAGATTTTGTTCATGGTGTCAGAAATTTGAGTTATTCCCAACCAGATTAAGGGTAGAAGCTAGATTGGAGAACATTACTTTGTAATACGTAGTGTTTGATCCTGAACCACTGTTAGATAAAATTGGAACTGTCGTCTGTCTTAATCGTAACTACCGTTTACTTACATTACCTGATGGTACTGAAACACTGAACAATCGATTAAATGTTATCTATATATTCCGATACGTCTACAGTGGATTCTAATTGCAATATTAGGATCGATTCCGATTTATAATGGCAAACGTTTCTTTAGCAACAAATGCTATTTAATTCTACGCTTGAATAGACCAAGATACAAGATACAAAGGATTATTTATTGATGTGTGTGAAGGTGACTAGCAACTGTCCAAAGTGGATAATGCTGATAAGACTGATATGGACGCCAATGAAATACATCAGCTTTTAATCATGGAAGATAAAGTGCCACATAAGCATGAAATTCATACAAATGTTTGAGCTGCCAAAGAACACAAGAATGCTCATTCCTAATGAAAGAAATTCTGTATTTATTCTTACATATACTGTGCATGAATAAATGCAGCAGACTTAAACTGGCGTATGTGAGATTTAAATTTCAAGAGAAAATTGATTGAAACATAGGAAGGAGTAATGACTCGCTCATCTTTCATGATGCATTGTAATTATCGTAAGCTATTTCATGACCCGAAATAGGAAAAGCAACAAAATCAAATATTTCAGATAATACAACATCTAGAATCGTTGAGAGAATAAGTGTCTCCGAGCCATTATTGAATTAAACTCCAAGCGACAGCCTCACTAATGTCTTTTTAAATGGCATTTGCAAGCCTCTATAAAGGTTGCCAATATACTTAGTTGAGAATTTAAGCATTAAATTGCTGGCAAATAAGTTGACGGTCATTACTATTGTTATAAGAGTACATTTTTATAACACTAAGTGTTGTGGTGACTGGCGGGGAGCTCCGTGCCTGTTCGGCTGTCCGTTGTAACAAAGTGTAATCACGCTTTAATTTGACTTTACCTGTTGATATTAAGGGTGATCTAGATTTTAGCTGTTCAAGCTCATCGTTGGACAGTCTTTTCTGAGAGGAAAGCACAAAAGCAAGACGCTTACCAGCAGAGATATCTATGAGGTGATGAAATTTGTGTCCCAATTCATTGATCAAATCTGAGACTAGATCATCTTTTGAGAACCAATAGTTGTGGTTAAAATAAACCGGCGATTTAACAAAGTTCAATAGATATAAAATTGCTATAACAAATTTAATTGTTCTAGCTAAAAATTTCTTCAAATATGACAAATGAATGGGAAATCTGTTGGTAAAATTTTCTAGAGACAAAAAAAGACTCAAAGTCGTATTTAATATTAATAGCTATTGTTATCGAAAACAAAATTTCAATGTAAAAGCAATATTTAGAATAGCCTAGGTCAATAATCATTGTAACATTAAAAACATTTTTGGTAACAAAAGCAAACTATCTTAGATATGGAAAATATAAAGATATAAATCTAACGTGGGATCATGGAGATGGTGTGTGATACTTTACTTTACTTTACTGCGGCAGACTCCTTTTAGAGGATAAGCCGGCTCCATTTCATGGAGTTTCTTGGGAATTTGGTACAAATGGTGTCCCCTCACCACTCGGCTTTTTGATCGAGGACGCACCTCTAGCCTTTGCACATCCAAGCGCAGTCTGCAAGGTAGCAGTAAGTTGTATGGTTGCCGGTGGCTGTTGAGAGCTCATTCGCCATTCGGAAGTACGGGGTACTGTCCAGGCGTCCATGTAATCCTTTGGCTGTTTTTTTATGGTGTGTGATGGTGATTTGCAATTGTACATCGCTAATAGCGACAATTTGATTGTTATATAACATGAAAGAATAAATAAAACAGGCTAGAAACTTGTACAATATAAATGTCTACATGGGAATAGGATTTCTCAAAGCAAAATCCATTGAAAAATTGGGGAAATCCTGACTCGTGTATCTAAAATATCGTCTCTTTATTCAATTAAAGTAACAAAATACTATATTGCGGATTGCTGGAAGCGTAATTGTAAGTTCGATATAACTGGACCACAATAAATTAAAAGGAAGAAATATATAGATAAATGAAGACTGCAAGCAGTGACTTTTAAATTTTAAAAAAGCGTTCGTATCTGGTATAAAATAAAATGAAGATTTCTCATCATATTCGTGCACAAATTTTTACACAAAATGTCTTCTTGGTTATTAATTAAATGATGAATCGAAATTTAAATAATTTTCTCCGGAAGTTTAGAAAGACTTCCGGCAATGACAGAGCGTACATAAACTACATAAGACTTTTTATTTATCTTATAAGGTATAATTTAAAAGTACAACATCGCGAAATCATGTGAGCAAAAATTGAAATATCGACTTCTGTAAGCCTTGTGTTAAATGTTTCGTTCAACAATGGAAACTTATGGATACAGAGTACCGCATAAATTTATTTTTTGTCACAAATACAATATCAAAGATAAAGCAAACCTGTATATTGAGAGTGTTTCCAAAGTTGCTCCCAGCATAATTTTAATTTTCTTGGACTAAAATGAACTCAATGGAAGAAACTTATAAATCGACGAAGATAAAAGTTAAAAGAATATTATTTGGTATTATTATGTCTTCAAAGAAACTCTTTCCAGAGTAACCTTACCTTCTACAGTTTCCTAAATCAAACGAGCTGAATTTCGATGGAGTATGTATAATTAACTTACTATGTATTCGTACACAATAATGGCGGAGAAATTGAGATTGCAAGGTCGGCCATATGCGTTCAATGATAATTTGACTAAGAACCTTTGTAAGGATGGAAATGTGTATATATATATATATATATATATATATATATATATATATATATATAGAAACAATACATTATTATATTTTTTCGTTCTTAGTTGTACATTTTTATATTTTAATTAACTTATAACTGGTATTCCTTTTTCTACGCCTTATTAATAACAAGATGTCAACATGCAATGAAATAACGAATACACAAGTAGTTTTACTTCGCTGCTATTCACACATTAAAAAAGATATCAGTATCCAAAGAGAAGTTGCTCGTGTTATAGATAAATATTAACAAAAACCACAGCAGTATGCTATCAAAACCCATCACAACGTGATATCATCCCTCAATCAGCATTTTTAAGATATGCATAAATTCCAATATAAATGCCAAAAATAACTTTAAACAAGATACATTTCAACTTCTTGTGAATGTTTTATAATCAATTTTTTATAAGACACATGACTAGACTCAAAGCAAAATGAGGAGACATGTTACTAATAATCATTTTTAATACTAGATCAGATCATACCTTTATCAACAAACTCACCACCATCCTTATTAGGCCAAATCTGCGAAAAAGTCACACTGCAGGATAAAACCATTCCAAGAAAAAAAGCTTACCACTCATTATTCTTGAATTACAACTTCGCGCAACTGCAATACTTCCTAATCCACAGAATACATTTCCGCTTTAACCGAGACAAAGTAAAGCACTTCTACCAAATCCGCATGCACAAAACATACGTAATGATCCTCCACAGTATCGAAAACCATAAATCTTCACTAAATGCAAACCGACCAATGCACATGCGATACGTTTCTCTATTTCGAAGAAAATCTTACCATCAAAGCCCAAGCATAAATTTTATGTGTATATATATATATATATATATATATATATCAAAAAAATACGTGAAATAGTTAAAATCAAATGAATGGCCAAGAAGCCAATTGAAAAGAAAACAGTAGTACGTCTCATTTACTTAAGCTCTAATCTTAGGTTTAATAAAAAATTTCTGTTATTTATATAAACGCAATCTTTAATTCCATCACTAATAACTATCCGAGTAATCATCCATAAACCCACGCCAGATAAAACTGCTGGCTAATAAATATGGCTTAGTTTTAACCGTAATGATTGTGAAATAGAAATGTAAAACTTCACATTGATTAGAGCAAACAAAAATTAAAAAAAGAAAAAATGCCGCGATGCATTTACATAATTATGCAAGGCATTGATCTTTACATACTTCCAGCAAAAAATATTCATTGTTTCGATTTTATTTTGGGATATATCATGCACTCACAACAAACTCAGAAACTCATACAACATTCTCCAGTACGTTGGAGTATATAAAAATGTATAAAATCTTTATAAACCGTTTTTGTAGATGTAAACTAAACCAATTACATACCTGGTGGTACACACTCCAGAAAGAGTATATTTCGGTTAAAATGTAAAAAACACGTCTCAAACAATTACAAAAAAACTAAAAATATAAATGAATTCATAGAACTAAAACTAGTAACCAGCATTTCCAACCTTACAAAAGTTCTTAGTCAAATTATCTTTGAACGCATATGGCCGACCTTGCAATCTCAATGTCTCCACCATTATTGTGTACGAATACATAGTAAGTTAATTATACATACTCCATCGAGATTCAGCTTGTTTTATTTAGGAAACTGTAGAAGGTAAGGTTACTCTGGAAAGAGTTTCTTTGAAGACATAATAATACCAAATAATAATTTTTTTAACTTTTATCTTCGTCGAGTTATAAGTTTCTTGCATTGAGTTCATTCTAGTCCAAGAAAATTAAAATTATGCTGGGAGCAACATTGCTATATCATTCTAGTCCAAGAAAATTAAAATTATGCTGGGAGCAACTTTGGAAACACTCTCAATATACAGGTTTGTTTTATCTTTGATATAATATTTGTGACAAAAAATAAATTTATGCGGTACTCTGTATCCATAAGTTTCCATTGTTGAACGAAACATTTAACACAAGGCTTACAGAAGTCGACATTTCAATTTTTGCTCACATGATTTCGCGATGTTGTACTTTTAAATTATACCTTATAAGATAAATAAAAAGTCATGTATTTTATGTACGCTCTGTCATTGCCGGAAGTCTTTCTAGACTTCCCGAGAAAATTATTTAAATTTCGATTCATCATTTAATTAATAACCAAGAAGACATTTTGTGTAAAAATTTGTGCACGAATATGATGAGAAATCTTCATTTTATTTTATACCAGATACGAACGCTTTTTTAAAATTTAAAAGTCACTGCTTGCAGTCTTCATTTATCTATATATTTCTTCCTTTTAATTTATTGTGGTCCAGTTATATCGAACTTACAATTACGCTTCCAGCAATCCGCAATATAGTATTTTGTTACTTTAATCGAATAAAGAGACGATATTTTAGATGCACGAGTCAGGATTTCCACAATTTTTCAATGGATTTTGCTTGGAGAAATCCTATTCCCATGTAGACATTTATATTGTACAAGTTCCACATTCTTCTACCAAATATATAGTGGTTAAAGGGCGTAATACCGGCTCCTACTGATGAGTCGCCAGTAATCACGAAACGAATGTGCATGAGATTACACTTTCCGTTCATGCTGCCTTTGGTTTATCCTTCTGGTCACAACTGAACTAATTTGTTACTAGGTTCGCAAAACCTAATACATACTTGCATATATATTAGTTCTTCGCAACAAGCAGTATTTAACTTTAAGTTTCTAGCCTGTTTTATTTATTCTTTCATGTTATATAACAATCAAATTGTCGCTATTAGCGATGTACAATTGAAAATCACCATCACACACCATCTCCATGATCCCACGTTAGATTTATATCTTTATATTTTCCATATCTAAGATAGTTTGCTTCTGTTACCAAAAATGTTTTTAATGTTACAATGATTATTGACCTAGGCTATTCTAAATATTGCTTTTACATTGAAATTTTGTTTTCAATAACAATAACTATTAATATTAAATACGACTTTGAGTCTTGTTTTGTCTCTAGAAAATTTTACCAACAGATTTCCCATTTTTGAAGTTAATATTTTGCGGTGTGTCAGCATTAAGGTTCTCAATGCCGCGTTTTGCGTACGCGGGTAATAGCTGTACACGGGCAGTTACACAAAGATCCGATTTTTCACAATTTCCAATTTTGTTGTCTTTGATCGGGTTGACTTGTTTTTACTTCAACTGGAAATGCGGTTCTATCACATCTTTGTTTACTGGCGACGTTTCGGTACCTACTTTCCAGCACCATCCTCAGGCAACACAGCACAGTACAAACTTCACAATAGCAGATTTAAGCAAATTTGGTAACCTCGTTCCAAAACCATTCTATTTATATATAATTGACTCAACACTATTTTTAATCATAGAATTTGTCTCAGTAACTAAACTCAATATATAACTTTTTATAATTAGCAGACCAATCATTACCTCACCTATACATCATCTCATCTCGTATGCAGAATATTTTAGGGGAGAGAGACAGTATCGAACTTTTTGTTATTTGTTATAACTGTATTGTTACTATGTCACGGTAATCAAAATTTAAAAATGATAAAACTAAAACCTTGACTATCATATACTGTATTTTATTTAAAGCCGGGAACTGTAATGTATACAATGGTGTATGAAGTATTGCGCACATAGCAACAAATTAGTTCAAATATGGAGCAGCAAGTTACGTAGATGGATGGAGAGTGAATGTCATAGCGACGCTTAGGTGAACGATTAAAGAGAGAAAGATAGAGATAGTCTGGACAACTAACGTTTTTTCAAAAACTAATCGTAAGCACAATGCGAAGTTAATCAACTATTAGAAATAATTGCATAAGAATATTTGCTCATATGACTAAAATAATTCATTATATCTATATACATATATATCTAAATATAATATCGTAACACCTTTATATATATATATATATATATATATATATATATATATATATATATATATAGAAAAAAGACCATTGTTAATTATTAAACATGAATAATTTCTATTCTTATTATATATTTATTTATTACGTTAGTCACACCTTATATCAATATATAAAATACATGTCAATATGTATAAAAACATATATATGAATATAAGCAACAGTGTGAGACAAACATCCCTGATAAAAAATAAAAAATATCAGCAGGATTGCAGACTTTCAAGTTCAGTAGATAAAGTTTTAAAAGACATCTTAGATGGAGGCATTTCTCTAAGCCCCTTCGGCAATTGGTTATAAATTTTGTAGATTTTCGAGAAAGAGAATAACTTTCTCGCTACATTCCCCACCAAAGGAGGAGATATTGCCAAATGTCCAGATCTAGTTCCAACTTCATGACTCTTTCTTATCGGAGTCATATAGGCACCAGTCCACTGGTTCAAATACTTACTTTACTTTACTGCGGCTGACACCTTTTGGAGGATAAGCCGGCTCCAAGACATTTCATGGAGTTTCTTGGGAATACAATAACACATCCCCCGAAACCACAGAGATTGCAATGACACAAACTGTAATCTAGAGGCGTATATAGTGCAAGAAATAGGACTAATATGTTTCACAACCTTTCTTTGTACAGCTTCTATCTTATTAGACAAACCCTTTTTTAATGGATTCCAAGTAGCGACAGCATATTCTAGTACCGGTCTAATCCATATTATATACATTTGAAGTTTTATATCATTTGATAAGATATTTCGATTTATTAGTGCCCATCTTTTCTTGGCACTGCCTACTATACTTTCAATATGTCTCTCAGCAGAAGCTGTACATTGAATAGTTATGCCTAAATCCTAAATTTCTTGCATAAGTTTAATCTCAAACACATCATTAATAACAGCATCATGAAAATAAACATAGTGAAAGTTTGTTCTGTTCCCTATTTTTAAAGCTTTCGTCTTTTTATTGTTTATTCTCAGCCCTAGTGTAATCAAATATTTACTCAAATCATACAAATCTAATGTCACATTATTTTTGGAGAATTTGACATTCTTTGGATCAATTGGGAAGATTATATATATATAGATATATATATATATATATACGTTTGCATATTTCTAATAAATTATTATTTTTCCCTTTTCTTACTGTTTTTATTTACCAATTAATCAAATTGTATATTTATTTATTCACACCTTTATATACATATATAAAATACATATAAATTTGTACAAAAACATATATATATAAATATAAGCAACAATGTGAGTTAAATGTCTTACATATATATATATATATATATATATATATATATATATATATATTTACCATCTTAAATAAATATATAATTTTACATTACATTTTACATTTAATAAAAATATCGATTAATAAACTAAACAAACGTAAATTTGAACTGATTAGAGAGAAGACAAAAATAAGGTCCATATTACTGGCAAGATTATGTATGTTGGATTTCAAACATATTGAAGATTTCACAGACAAAACGAGGGATAATGAAATTTAAAAAATTAGACAAAGGCATGAAAAAAAACTAGCAAAATTGGGAATTAATTGCCCTTTGAGAAATAAGAGAATTGAAGAGGTCATGTCCAAACGTTTATTTAATTTATCGAGAATGGATCTCAAGGAAGACCAAAAACAAATTCTTAATCTTGGACTTAATACTGTGATCCCTATTGATTACGTACCTAGGAATGAGATAATTACAGAAACAATTAAGATTGCTCAATTTCTCCCAGACAAAGATAAGACTAGGTTTGAATTGGATGTGTCAAAAGCGGTGTTAGAGCACAAAGAGGTGAGATGCAAGCAGAGTTATGATCTAAAACGCTTAAGAGCAGAATTATTATCCAATAAAGTAATATGCCTCAAGGCAGATAAAGGTGGTGCAACGGTACTTATGAACCGGTCAGATTATGAATTGAAAGTGTATGAACAATTAAATAATTTAGAGGTTTATAATAAAATAAATAAAGATCCATCTGATAAGTTACAAGGACAAGTTAAGACTATAATTAATAGAATGATTGAGTCGAAGGAATTAGAACCAGGACTTGGGAATTCATTAATACAACGTGACACAGTCCCTCCGAGAGTTTATGGTCTAGTGAAGATTCATAAATAGGGGAATCCACTTAGATTAATCGTTAATGTACAAAACTCACCAACGTATAGATTGTCGAAATTTCTATGCAACAGAATTAGAAAATATACTTATTTCTTAGATTATACTTTAAAGAATACATATCATTTTATTGACATTATTAGTAGATATAACTTGAATGATAATGATAGAATGGCTAGCCTGGACGTTGTATCGATGTATACTAATGTCCCGGTACAAGCAGCATTAGAAAGTGTGAAGCGTTGTTTAACAGAGTTCCCAGAGATAATAGAAGGTAGTAAAATGATGTTAAGTAGTATTATGGAAATCTTAAATATTTGTATGTCCTCCACCTACTTTAAGTTCAGAAATGAATTTTATAAACAAGTTAAAGGTGTCCCTATGGGACAACCACTATCAGTCCCGGTTGCTAATATTTTTATGCACTATTTTGAAAAAAATCTGTTGTTAAAATCTCCTCTTAAGCCAAACTTGTATGTAAGATTCCTGGATGATATGTTTATAATTTGGAATCATGAGGATAATGAGTTAAATAAATTCCTCGAATTAGCCAACCAATTAGGTGAATTAAAGTTTACATTGGAAAAAGAGAATAATGATGAATTACCCTTTTTGGATGTGAAAATAAAACGGAATGGTTCCAGATTGGAAAGAGATATTTTTAGAAAAGAGACTTATTCAGGACTACTTCTTAATTTCTTATCAAATCACCCATATGGAATGAAAATAGGCATTCTTAAATCCATGATATTAAGAAGTCTTAGAATAGTGGATATAGAAAATAGAGATAAGGGAGATAAGGAAATGAGGAGATTAAAAGAAATATTCAAACTAAATAGCTATCCGTCAAGTATAATAGATAGATTAATAGATGAGATGTTACAGAGATTTAACAATAATATAATAAACAAAGTAAAGAAGGAAACGGAACCCGATAAGCACAAAATTATGGTATTACCTGATTCTAAATTGAGCAGGAAAATTAGAATAATAGCAGCTAAATACAATATTAAAACAGTTTTAAGACAATCGCTTACTATAGGCAATAAACTACCTAACCAAAAAGAAAGAGTAGAACCCCTCGAGACATCAGGAGTATATGCGATACCTTGCAAAGAATGTAATCTCAGGTATATAGGCGAAACCATGCGACCTATAAAGGTTCGTAGAGGTGAACATAAGACAGCCTGCAAATATGGACACATTCAAAGATCAGACCTAGCTAGGCATTCGAAGGAAACGGGTCATGAAATAGACTGGGAAGGATGTAAACGCATCGCGTTATGCAACCGCAACAGATTAACTAGACTAATTAGAGAGTCAATTGAAATAAAATCAGGAAAAGGTGTAATGAATGTAACATCGGTAGAAAAATCATTGGGCCCAATATTTAATGAAGCATTTTCTATGGTCAGAAAACGTGAGGCTGCGGAACATGAATTAAGTGGGAACCTAAGTAAAAAACCTCGCTTATAGAAAACTGGTTGCGAATGATCTGTACCAATATCAATTTCCTATATACTTATTTTTCTCAATAAAAATGTTCCAAAAGACGGTATACCGATTTAGCAAGGGTTAGTAGATAGAACATTAGATAAGACACATTTGACTTACATTGTCGCTTATATTTTCTATATTTATGTAAGGTAGGAATATCTTAATAAATGTATAATACGTTAGTCATAGAGAAGATATTCATGGTTAATAGCTACCATGTATCCTTTTAAGAGGAAACCAAAATGTGATAGATAGACGGATATATAGATAGGCCTATGGGTAGATTGATAGGTTTATTCTATACACATAATATATATATATATATATATATATATATATAATGACTCACACTGTTGCTTATATTTATATATATATGTTTTTATACATATTTATATGTATTTTATATATTTATATAAGGTGTGAATAAATAAATATACAATTTGATTAATTGGTAAATAAAAACAGTAAGAAAAGAATAAAATAATAATTTGAAATAGGCAAACATATATATATATATATATATATATATATATATAGGATTAGGGATGTTGGTCTCATACTGTTGCTTATATTCATATATATGTTTTTATACATATTGACATGTATTTTATATATTGATATAAGGTGTGACTAACGTAATAAATAAATATATAATAAGAATAGAAATTATTCATATTTAATAATTATCAGTGGTCCTTTTTCTCTCTCTATTTATATATATATATATATATATATATATATATATATATATATATATATATATAAAGGTTTTACGATATTATATTTAGATATATGTGTAATGAAGTATTTTAGTCATATCAGCAAATATTCTTATGCAATTATTTCCAAAAGTTGATTAACTTCACACTAATAAATCGAAATATCTTATCAAATGATATAAAACTTCAAATGTATATAATATGGATTAGACCGGTACTAGAATATGCTGTCGCTACTTGGAATCCATTAAAAAAGGGTTTGTCTAATAAGATAGAAGCTGTACAAAGAAAGGTTGTGAAACATATTAGTCCTATTTCTTGCACTATATACGCCTCTAGATTACAGTTTGTGTCATTGCAATCTCTGTGGTTTCGGAGGATGTGTTATTGTATAAAAGTTTTCCATTTGAACCAGTGGACTGGTGCCTATATGACTCCGATAAGAAAGAGTCATGAAGTTGGAACTAGATCTGGACATTTGGCAATATCTCCTCCTTTGGTGGGGAATGTAGCGAGCAAGTTATTCTCTTTCTCGAAAATCTACAAAATTTATAACCAATTGCCGAAGGGGCTTAGAGAAATGCCTCCATCTAAGATGTCTTTTAAAACTTTATCTACTGAACTTGAAAAAGTCTGCAATCCTGCTGATATTTTTTTTTTTTTATTATTTATCAGGGATGTTGGTCTCATACTGTTGCTTATATTCATATATATGTTTTTATATATATTGACATGTATTTTATATATTGATATAAGGTGTGACTAACGTAATAAATAAATATATAATAAGAATAGAAATTATTCATATTTAATAATTATCAATGGTCCTTTTTCTCTCTCTCATATATATATATATATATATATATATATATATATATATATATATATATATATATATAAAGGTGTTACGATATTATATTTAGATATATATGTATATAGATATAATGAATTATTTTAGTCATATGAGCAAATATTCCTATGCAATTATTTCCAATAGTTGATTACTTCGCATTGTGCTTACGATTAGTTTTTTTGAAAAACGTTAGTTGTCCAGACTATCTCTATCTTTCTCTCTTTAATCGTTCACCTAAGCGTCGCTATAACATTCACTCTCCATCCATCTACGTAACTTGCTGCTCCATATTTGAACTAATTTTTTGCTATGTGCGCAATACCTCACACACCATTGTATACATTAGAGTTCCCGGCTTTAAATAAAATACAGTATATGATATCAAGGTTTTAGTTTTATCATTTTTAAATTTTGATTACCGTGACATAGTAGCAATACAGTTATAACAAATAACAAAAGGTTCGATACTGTCTCTCTCCCCTACAATATTCTGCATACGAGATGAGATGATGTATAGGTGAGGTAATGATTGGTCTGCTAATTATAAATAGTTATATATTGAGTTTAGTTACTGAGACAAATTCTATGATTAAAATAGTGTTGAGTCAAATATATATAAATAGAATGGTTTTGGAACGAGGTTACCACATTTGCTTAAATCTGCTATTGTGATCAGTGTTGTGTTGCCGAAACGTCGCCAGTAAACAAAGATGTGATAGAACCGCATTTCCAGTTGAAGTAAAAACAAGTCAACCTGATCAAAGACAACAAAATTGGAAATTGTGAAAAATCGATCTTTTTGTGTAACAGCCCGTGTACAGCTATTACCCGCGTACGCAAAACGCGGCATTGAGAAGATTTCCCATTAATTTGTCATATATGAAGAAATTTTTAGCTAGAACAATTAAATTTGTTATAGCAATGTTATATCAATTGAACTTTATTAAATCGCCGGGTTTATTTAACGCATAAATATTGGTTCTCAAAAAGATGATCTAGTCTCAGATTTGATCAATGAATTGGGGACACAAATTTCATCATCTCATAAATATCTCTACTGGTGTTGGTCTCTGCTTTTTTGTGCTTTCCTCTCAGAAAAGACTGTCCTACGATGAGCTTGAACAGCTAAGATCTAGATCACCCTTAATATCAACAGATAAAGTCAAATTAAAGCGTGATTACACTTTGTTACAACGGACAGCCGAACAGGAACGGAGCTCCCCGCCAGTCACCACAACCCTCTATGAAACTAGAGACGCTTATCCTGGGTGGAGTAATCCTAAGAAATGCTGATTGTTCATCGGAGACATCATCGGTGTCGTTCCTTCTTCCCTATTTAGCTAAGCACCTTATTTGAAGGACTCGTTCTTGATCTCTCCCATCCCCGCTACACTGCTCCTGCGCGGCCCATTGAGCCCTGTGAACCCCAATTCGTCCTGCTTTCAAAACACTCAACTCCCACACCCGCCCGACAAAAGCGGGACTAAGAAAGTCCAGATCGATGATGACCGCTCCATTCTCATCAGCAAGCGCTCAATCACCCTTATCAGCCCTCAGTCACGCTCCGACCGCTACCGAAAATCTCCCACACGCATTTCCTCCACAGTCCAACCTTCTTTCCTCTGGATGCCTTTCTGTAATTCTTATCAATTGCAGATCACTAAAACCCAAAATAAAAAAACTGCGAGCATTTCTATCCGCAAACGAGCTCGATATTTGCTTTCCTGTTGAAACGTGGCTGTCTTCCTCTGTACACTGCGATAAACTTTTCCTCATCAATGGTTGCGCTTTTGTCGAAGCGACAGAGCTTATGGGTCGAGGGGCTTGTCAGGCTGCCTATGTCAAATCCTCTCAAAAAACCAACTCGACTGCGTCCTCTTCAACAAAGAAATGACCAATATTCTAAATCGGGAGATCTTTCGTAATCTCGACCACTGTTAGGTATCCTTCATTATTCCTCTTTTATCGTCTAACCTAAGAGAGAAGTTTTGATCATTCAGTCATCATCATCATCATCATTTCCAGCCACACAAAAGTCAAGTGACTAATGTTTCACTGCCATATAACCATAAGGAGTGAAAAAAAGTATATAAGTGAATTTAGATAAATTATTATTGAGATTTACGAGAGAGGGAGAGGGGTAGAGAGAGAAGGAAAACCTTGCTACTATGAGTAAATTTATCAGGATAACTCACAGAAATGAGGCAAACTAAACCTCTCCACAACACCATTATGGCCAAGTTAGCATTCGGGCAAGGCGACATCAGCAACACAGCTTCCTTGCGGATTTCACCGTATCACGTCATAAACAAACCGAACCTCGCAGCTAACTTTGCCCTACTAAGAAAAGAAAGTTACGAAGATGATTCTACTATACATCTGCAACAAGATCGCCACTGAGCTCGATTCGCTGCCATATCGCTAAGGGTTTCTAACCAAGAACTGTGATGTGCACGAGGACCCCATCCCGGCAGACGAGTGGATCCTATACTACCCAATTTGGATGTAAGTGACTTTAATTGTTTCTGCCATGTCAAAATCTGCCCACCTTGTTTCTTACGCCAATTTGGTGCTGGATGAGAGAACAGAGCTCTATTGGGCAATCGGAATGAGGGCATACGCAAAACGTGACCGAGCCAACGAAGTTGATGGAGCCTTATTTGCTTTTCTAAAGACGAGCACTTATTGTCAGATCCAAAAATACGTCTACGGATGTCAACGTTAGTTATTCGTTATTGGTAACCAACATGTGCTATACTTCTCAAACAACGATCAGATCATCAACTCTAAGAGGCCAAGTTTCACTAGCGTATAGTAAGACTGCGCGTACAGATGCATTGTAAACACGACCTTTAAGGCAAAGTGAAATATTCGCGTTTCTCCATAAATGACGAAGGTTCGAGAAAGCTACTCTAGCTTTCGCGATCCGTATTCTCACCTCGTCGGACATATTGCCTGACGTTATTGATAGAGCTCCCAAGATATGTAAACCTGTCGACTATGTCAAGATCTTCATTCTGCAGTCGCAACGTTGGAGTGAGTGGTGGGTGATCCTGTAACAGTATCTTACATTTAGAGGGTGCGAATTTCATACCGATAGACGGAACAACGTTTGCTAATCTATTTAAGGTGGTCTGGGCAGCATGCTGATTGTTGAATAATAGTACGATATCGTCCGCATAGTCAAGATCGACTAGTTTATCTCCCGGGAGAACTTCAACTCCAGCGTCCTGAATGTTTGAGAGAGTGTTGTTCATAATAGCATCGATTACAAAATTAAACAAAAATGGGGAAAGTGGACAACCTTGACGAACACCACTGCTGGTTGTAAAGTTATGCGTTAATTCGTTGTAAACCTTAACGCGACCAGAAGTATTTGTGTAGAGAGCTCGTATAATATTAACAAATTTAGTGGGCACACCGCTTTTGGACAAGATATGGAATAAAACATTGCGATCCACCGAATCAAATGCACCTTTGAAGTCTAGAAAGACGACTATTGTGGGACGGTGATATAAATGTCTCTGTTCGAGAACTTGCCTTAACGTAAAAATATTATCTATACAACCTCGTCCTGCGCGGAATCCGGCCTGTTCTTCTCTTGTTTGTGATTCACGTGAAGCGCTAAGACGACGTAGGATAATCGAAGCAAATAACCTTGATACGACCGGAGTCAAACTTATACCACGATGATTATCGCACGAATTACGATTGCCTTTTTTGAAGATGGGAATGATGGTCGACTCAATGCAGTGTCAAGTGGTACGGTTTCCTCATTCCATATAGTATGAAAAAGTTTGGTCAACGCTCATGAAATTATATCGCCACCATCCTTAAACAATCCCGGAAGTAGATCATCGGGGCCGGCGGCTTTGCGGCGCTTAAGAGATAGGATTGCATCGCGTACTTCTATCTCGGATGGTTCTTCGGGACTAACATTCCACACTGTTGATGCAGAAATGCTTTCGGGAAGCGGAACTGACGCGGGTGGCCAAGAAAATTGATCTCTAAAGTGTTCAGCCCACCTGTCAAGACGACTTATTTTATCGGTTATTAATTCGTTGTTACTATCATTTATAGTTTCGCTAACTTTTAACTTCCTCGGAACTGTTGTGTGCGTATAAGTTGGAACAAACAGCGACTGTTACCTGACGCGAAAGCTACTTCCATTTCTTCAGCCTTTCTGCTCCAAAAGTTTTCGAGATCGCCTTTTAGACTGCGCTTAAGTTGGCGTCTTATATTGCGACGGGTATTATTATGAGTCGAGCCAGGTGGAATTTGGCGCCTTATTTCGAGTATCTCCATAGATTTTACAGAGAGCCAGTGATTATTTCTACGGGGGCCTGCTATGCCACATACAGTAGTACCTGCATTGTGCATAGTGGAACTTATCTTGGACCAAAGTATATTCGGATTTTCGCTATTCAGACCAGTTAGATTAGCCTTAAGAATATTTTCATAGTTTTGTCGGATGGACGGTTGTTCGAGTTTGCCTACATCAATTTGGGGTTTATTCTTAATTATTTTCCCGGAAAATTTTAGAGCAAATCTACAACGTGTAAGTGCATGGTCCGAGTCGACATAAGTGTTCCAAAAAGAGCGACAATCCTGGATGCAACCACGCCATCTATAATTAATTGCTACATGATCGATTTGAGTCCACTGTTGGCTTGGTGCTGGAGGACGCCAAGTAGCAACAACGTTTGAACATGGTCTGAAATTTGTACTCACTAAATATAGTCTATGTTCAGCGCAGCTTATCCAAAAGCTAGTTCACCATTACTTGTGCGAGTCGAGCTTCCACCTAAATGAAATTCTGTGTTGCTTAAGCGACCAACTTGAGCATTCATGTCACCCATAACCAGGACTATATCCGAACTTCGTGCTTTACTTAGTAAGGAGCTTAATTCGGAGTAAAAAGCGTCCTTGCTTTCTTCTGTGCTGCAATCGGTAGGAGCATATGCAGATACAACGAAGAGGCAACGATGATAACGGTTTTTTGCTTTGATTTTAGTAGATGTATTTAAACGTGCCGCACACAATCGACTATTTAAAGGGATCCATTCAATTAAGCAAGCTTCAGCTCGCGCGCTAAGGGCAATACCAACGCCCCATTTACCGGCTTGAGAGGACTCTGTGGAACCAGATGTTCGAAGCCAATAACGCGTAGATAGGGATGGTGCAACTAGTTCTGTAATACACGTAGGAACCTGTATTCTGGTTTCAGATACACAACATATGTCGATTTCTAATTTATCCAACGTACGAGCAAAAGATTCTTGCTGTCCAAGTTGTTTTAATGTCCGCACATTAAATGCGCCTACATTAAAACCTAACTTAGATTTAATGAATGATCGTCTACTAGAACTATTTTCGATATTTGGCAACCTAGTATTGGGCTCAGTGTTATGATCTTAACCAACCATATCTATAGTATCTAAAAGAGTGTTATTGTTAGATTGAGAAGAGGAAGAGGAAGGAAAGAATGCAGAATCTATGATAGAGTTGCCTGCAGTAGCCTGTTTTCGCTTATCCACCCTGCACTGCTCAGCAGATAAGGCGACCCTTTTTATACTGTGCGACGGCCGATGCAGTATGTAATTATTTTAAGTTGTACTTGTCATGGTTATATGTGGACTGTAAAAGAACACTAGGTCGCCCATTCCTAGTGATAGTTTTTATTCTGAGTTTTCCTTATCCTAGATAGTCTGCCAACCAAAGCTGATGAACACTATCTGCCCAGATGCCAATGGCCAGAGTTTCCTTCAGCAGCCGAAACTTGCCGCTCACGTCTGGAACGCTTGCTCTCATTCCGTCACTACACATTTAACAAAACGTTACAGTGCAGTTAGACCAAACTCGAGGCTTCACATGAAACGGGATGATGGCTGTCCCTTTATGGCCGGGCAAGTTTCATGTTACCAATCCCGCGTCGACTAGCTTGAGCCCGCCGGTCGTCAAGCCGGAATTTCTATGGCTACATAGCCATAGAAATAGCCCGATCATTCAGGCGATTCACTGACTGGGAAAAGTTAAGCCGACTGTCATACCATTAATTGGAGAGATCTAATCCTCCCAGATAACCTACCTTAGTGCTTTTCCCATGCCCATAGCGTCTTACCCTCCCGTTTTGCTTCTGCCACCTCTATTCAGCACATACACACGACGAATAAGTTGAGCACCTTACTTAAAGCTCGCGACAACCTTGCATGCAATTCACTATTACGCACCTCTTTACTTGCTTGCGCTCGCGCGCTCGGCATCGAAAGACGCATTCGAACATTTCCCAACTCCCGTACCAAATTCGCAATCATCAAAAACCAACTGTTACACAAGTCTAAAAGCACTAACACAAATTTCTCTCATTCGGACGACTCCAGCTGCTGAGATGCTTGATAACGGTTACGCTGAGAATCTGAATTGGCTCAACATTTCGCCGGCCATAGTTGTTCGAACAATCAAAGACATTAAATTTAAATACCAATTTGATCAATATGATGTCTTTGTCAGAACGATTGCTCTACTAGGTTGGTACAACTTCTCTCTGATGACAATATGAACAAATGTCTCCCCCGGAGTGGCTCAACTCGACGATCTCTCCTATCCCAAAAATTAGCAGGTCGTCAATCTCCTCATTCAAATATCTCCATCCAATAACTATTGCCCCTGATTTCACTAAAATCTTCGAAGGATCATATATAACCTAATCTACCCTTTTATTAAGTCCTGAGATAATGTTTTTTCTCTTTGATGATCAACATGGCTTCTTAAACGGGCGCTCTTTGTCTACCAATTTAGTCAGCAACCTTAATTACTGCTGCTCTTCCATTTTAGAAGGTCAGGAATGCACTCCCTTCTTTCTAGAGCTTTTGATTCATTACCATTTTCAGAAATTGAGTTCGCCTTATTGATCACTGGTCTTTTTGGAAGTGTCCTTACGCTTATCGGTTACTACCTTCGAAACGGTTACAAAACTGTAAAAGTCGGAAATAGTTGCTTGAGGTCAGCCTTTATTCGATGTGAAGTCCCCTAGGGTTCAGTACTTGGTAATACACTATTCAACCTAACACTCGCACGGATGCAGGTTGAGGAAAACCTGTTCAAGTTGTTTAAATATGCAGATGACATGGTAATAGTATTCAGTAACCCAATATTGTCCAACACTTCATCACTTAAAATCACTCAGCTTTTATCTTCGTTGCTCAGCAGAATCGATCTTAAGCTAAATCCCAATAGGACTCGTATGATGTAACTTACCTCCGACCCGATTCTATTCTCGCTCAAACGCAAATTTTTCCATTGATATTGAAATAATTCACTAAGTCAAGCACTTTGGTAACTGTTTTTCTAAATCATTAGACTTCTCCCCAACATCTTAATCAAACTACTATTAAATTCTTCAAGTTGGTCTGTTTGATCTGCCCCACTCTGCATCTCCAATTATTTAAATCATAGGTTCTCCCTCTCACCTTCTATGCTAGCGAATTTTATTGGCCTCTTACTTTAGCCTCCTCTTACGCCATCGAACAGATCGCTTCTAGATTTCTAAAGCGTGTCTTCCCTTTCAGCCATAACTATCGAGAACGCCTGTTCCTGGCAAATCTTCTCCCGTTATCGCTTACCCGACACTTACGAGTCATCTCTTTCATTCATAAGATCTCAACTTGCCTGGGACTGTTAAATTTCGCTCACCAGTCATCCCTACGCTACGCGCAATAGCAACTTTTCAATTCATTCCAACCATACTTAACAAAATCTCTCTTTGCCAAAGCCACAATTGTATTTAACGCACTACCTACGAAATTTAAACTTCAGCACGAGTTTACAAGGGCGGTTCACATAAACTTCTTTAACAAATTCCTATGTGATAATTATGATTGGAATCGCAACTGGTTCCTTTTTCACTCGTAATACTATTTATATCCTTAGGCCTTTAGCTAGTTTCGTAATGTTAAGTTTCTTCTTGCCTAGCCGCCAAATTAGACAATTCATTTTAGAAGCTAAATATCACATCTAGGTACTCCAATACCATTTCTATTTACTTTATTCAATTAATAAGTATTCTGCCATAATTTTCACTACTAATTTGACTTATATTATTTCAGAAAACTATCATAAACTCGAAAATTCGGATGGCAAATCTGACAGTATATATTTGACGCTAGTTCTTCCTCACCTTCCAACAGCCTTAATTTCATTTAACTTAAGTCAATGAATTCTGCACGCGACACTGATATTTTGACTCTTTACAAGCTTCAATCTAGTCGACTATATCCTAGTCAATCCTACCTTACAAAACCTCGAAAATTCCGACAAAGAATTCCGATAGTCGATGTCTGAAACTGGCTCTTCCTCGTCTTCTAACAAAGTCTCAAATTCATTCAACCGACGACAGATAATCATGCATTGATATTCTGATTCTTCACGAGTCTTAATATAGTCGATTTTCACCTATTCAATTGGAATCTCTTTCTCTTCATTACAGACTATCACGAAGTTGATGAAAGCGCTTCTCTTGTGCTACTCCCATCAGCCTTATCATTAAATACTTTGCTAGTTAAAATTTCATTCAACATCACATATCTCTACTTTTGAACTGTACCTTATCATATTAATTGTTGCGCCAGATGGTCTTTGTTGTCAAATAAATTTATTATTAAATTACACTGTTCTAATACATTCTGCTTTGTAACTGTAAAACTTTTCAAATAGGAATCATAATTTTTATATACATTATTTACAAATTTCCAATGACAATTTACGTAAACTCACCAAATAAGTCCTGACTGCAATTCGAATTTAAACAATACACAATTGATTGGTATACCTAACTACATCGACCAGTGAATTAATCACCATTATTATTCTAAATTGTCTTACATATAAAATCGCACTCATGCTAACATTTCGCTTAGAAGAAAAGTTATATCTATAATTGAATTGCATAACTGGACCTCCATGTTTTAAACTAATTCAAGTTGCATCTCCAGAAAACTAAAGAGGGAGATTAAAAAATCGACCTCTATCGCTTTCACAGCATGCTCAAACTCTAAAAACCAAACACATTATACAACCAATTATCTAGTGAAACACGCAACCCATATCTCGACAGTTTTTAACGTGTTGTATATGAAAACTTAACTGATCTAGCTTGACAATCTAAAACCCATTTTTTTAAAAATAATTACAAAACCTAATGATTTCAATTAAATAACATGTAGCAACAAAAAATAGAACCCTCTATTTTCCTTATACCCATGATTTTGAGGATAGATCGGAAACATCATCAAGAACATCATATCATTCTAATCGTCAATGGAGCGTCTGAATTTACTATTCCAAATTGATAGTGCACGGACGCCGAAACATTGGGACAGCTCCGTGTTGTCCACAAAAAACTGAGGCATTTACAACTAAGAAAGATCCATTATTTAACCATTATGACGAATTCGAATTTAGTTACCACATACTAGCCAATAGCTGTACATTTATCACTAAAATTATATTACCGCGCATACAGAAAATATTTATTAAATTTTTTTTGGTTTTCTTATGTATAAGAACTTCCGTGTACTTAATCAAATAAATTTTGGGTGCTCTTATATATTTGAACTTACGTATATTTAATCAAATAAAGCATGTATTTGCATAGGTTCAAGGCAGTGGTGCTTCTCTCACTTCAAAGCATTGTAGAATTAAGACCCGATAGATGTCTGAAATCCTAAAACCCAAGAGACGGAATAGATAACCACTCTTCTCAAAATTTCATTTATGTTATTACGAACGTTATTCTACACGAGGAACTACTCTAAAGATGATGAAAGCACTTTTCTTTCTCAACATATATCAGTCCTGTTATTATTATTTACAAACAATAGCCAACGACTGACTCAATCATACATATAATCCTAATTTTTACTTTTATCTTGATCATTTCAATTCTCAGGTCAAGCAGTCTTTGTTCCGAATAAATATATTATTATCGTTTCTTACAATTATCATTAATTAATGTTAAAATATTATTGCTATTAACAGTAAACTTTTAATAATGCAACACAAGCCCTCCGGTTCATTAATTAAGTAATCAAGATATAAATAAAAAGTAGGATCATCTTTGGATGTGATCGTGATCAGCTATTGTTTATCTATTTTAATATTGAAGTTGCGTTATATTAATCAGCGTAATACAAAAACTGACAAATATTGCGGTCAAGTAGATTGTTTGATAAAAGGCATCCGACATTAATTTACAGAAAATTATCATGTGAAATAACTTACGAATGAAGAGAACTAAATACAGTTGAAAATAGCGGCGATTCTCAGAGGGCATTGAAAAATGTAGTTTCTACTTTAATATAATAAATGAGAAGCATTCGTAGTGCAAAGACTATAGGAGGAAATTTCTATCGCTCTTTTTAACACGGCGCAACATATTGGTCAAAAATTTATTTAACATTCTGTGGCCCTAAATAAAACTCATTTTGATCGAGCTAGTATTGTCAATGGCTTAGAAACACCCAGTTCAAAATACCAGATCTGAATTTTGACAAACATACGATAAATTAATTTCCTGAAGTGTCTCTTTTAAAGTAGAGCCATAACGTGCTAAATTGAATATTTTATTTTGATACTTTACTAACATTTCTTACGACATGTGTGCGATACATATTAGTATTAGTTCGCTGCTAATTGGCAAATATGATTTGAAATATGTAATTTTGTTTTAGGTATTGCGTATCTAATAACAAATGAGTTCTAATATGACGAGAAGTATAAACCAAATATAGCATGAACGGAAAGTATAATCTCGTGCACATTCGTTTCGTACTTTCTGGCGAATCATTAATAAATGGCGGTGTTACGATCTTTACACATTAAATATTTTGTTAAGAAATGTACAAAAACGGACTGTATAATCACCTATACGAATGTGTAAACGTGCAGTAGTGAAGCTAACGTCATATAAAGTCTTCGACAATGCGACTTCGTTGTCATTTCGCTATATATGGTATATATACCAAGTCTGTAAAAGGTACTAACTCGATGGCTTTTGCGTCATTACCCGATACCAACATTATGATACCGAAAAAAATGTTATCATTAAAACGTTTTTAAATGTATGCTGAAACTGCGAGGTAAATCATACTATTAAATATGTTTGACTGAATGAGAGCAAGCGTGCCAGACGTGAAGGGCAAGTTACGACTACTGAAGGAAACTTTGGCCACTGGCATCTGGGCAGATACTGTTCATCAGCCTTGGTTATCAGACAGTGTAATAAAAGGAATAATTTGAATACAATCCATCTTCACTAGGAATGGGCACCCTAGTGTTACCTTTCAGTCCACATTTAACCATGAACGAATTATGGATATATGGCAGTGAAACTTTAGTCACTTTTGGCTTTTGTATGGCTCGGCATGACGAATTCCAGTTGTATTTTCTACAAAATATTTCAATATCCTTTGGCAAATGCCTTTTTCAATCTTCCCATTATCTAAATTTAAAAAAAAACAAACTAATGAAGGAAGCCAGTTTGGTTTTAATAATATGTAAAATTTATTAGTCAAAACACAGATCATGTAATTGCGAATAGGCCTGTTTCGCAAAATCTTTATTCTACTAAGCAACCATTTCATATATTGAGAAAAGCGTTTTGCATCTAAATATCACTATAAGAAATGGGAAACATTCTTACAAAGTTTAATATTGAAATGTGGAGGTCGATTTAAAATAATGTCAGACGCCTACACGTATGAAGAATCTTTTTGGACAAAATGGTAAATTCGAATCATCAAATAAATAAAATAATGAAAGTATAGTAATTGATTTAAAATCTAGGTTTGAACTGAAGATATATTAATAGATTATAATATTCCAATTTCGTATAACAGAACATCATAAGAAATGTTACACGTATAAACAAGATAAGTGTAGAGGAAGATATTTGCTCCGACAAAATTAAAGTAAAAATTATTCATCAATTTATAGCACCATGGCTGATTGAAACAAATATGGATGTGGTGGAAGCATATTCCACACATTTGATTATCAACTATGGGTCGCCAGTGGTAGTCAGATAGGAGTTATGGAGATGAAAGGACTGTCGGTAATTTTGGGACAGAAATTTTCCTTTAAGTCGAAATTTCTGGTAGTTGATGTCAAAGACCATATCATTGAGATGTATTTCTTGACTCATTTCAAACTGACACTAGATCCCAAAACCAGGCCCTTGGGAGTAGGCGTAAGGTGTTAATGCATACTGATTCTTATACTTCAGCAGGTTGAAAATTCCTTTTAACCCGTCCCATAGTCGCAAATGACTTTTCCGATATCATCGTGAAACAACTTCCAGAATTTCAAAAATTTAGTGCAAAAAGAAATGAATTGAAAATAGAAGTAGAGCACCAAATAGATTTGGCGGTTCGGTTACCTTGTTTACCCAAGACCTAACTATTGGCACAACAAAAACAACAGATTACTGTAGTTAAATTTCTCCAATTTCGCAAAGAGGGAATCTGTAGGAGGTCAAATTACAATTTTTCTTACCCAATAGTAGAAATTCTTAAATCTGAACCGGGACATTGAATGGTTTGTAGAAATTATTGTCTATTAAAATCAGTGGATATGGATGATTCTTATTCTCTATCATGATGGTCCTTGGGCATAATCAGCTGTTTTCGACGATTCATTCCAAGTCAAGCCAGTATTGTAGAATCGCTAACACGCCACCTCGCAAAAAGTCCTGGACTATCAATTCGAGTCAGGAAGACCGAGAAAAATTCCATAGGGTTCAGGAAATGCTAAGTGACACGACCACCTGTATATTTGGAGATGTCAATTTGGATAATCACATTTGCCTGAGATGTTGCAATAGGGGTAGTGCTTCAGAAAAGTGACAAGGATATAGTTTTATAGCTGAAAGGTTCATGACCGAGAAAAACGGTATGATACTTTTGGTAAAGAGCTTCTTGTTGTATTTGCTGCAGTGCTACATTGTGAGCATTAATTGGACGATCATTAGTTAAAGTTATTGGCAGATCACAAGCCGTTGATAACCATGCTTGGTAATACCGTGTGGCTTAATCACTTTTGCTCGCATTCCTACATAATTGGATATCGCGTTATAGTGTTATGGTGAGAGTGATTAATAATCGCGGTAGTCAGTTTATGTCAGAGTTTTTCATAAGATCTCTCAACATCATGGGAATTAATGTATTAAAAACAAGTGCATACAATCCACGTGAGAATGGGATGGTAGATAGGTTCCATCGTGAATTGAAAGCTGTGTTGTGGTGTACTAGTGGAAAAAGCTGGGTACACGAACGTCCTGTAGTATTGTTTGCCATATTCAACAGATATAGGGCAAGTATGTATTAGGTTTTGCGAACCTTGTAACAAATTAGTTCAGTTGTGACCAGAAGGATAAACCAAAGGCAGCATGAACGGAAAGTATAATCTCATGCACATTCGTTTCGTGCTTACTGGCGACTCATCAGTAGGAGCCGGTATTACGCCCTTTAACCACTATATATTTGGTAGAAGAATGTGGAATAATAGGACGGTACAATCTCCTAGACGAATGTGTAAACCTGTAATAGTGAAGCTAACATAATCTGAAGTCAACGACAATACGACTTCAATGCTACCTCACACTATATAATATATATACCGAGTCTGTAAAGGATACTAACACTATGGCCATTGTGTTAGTAACTGATACCTTTTTTGAAATCGATGAGTACCGGATACTAACATTATGGTTTCCGAGTCGGTACATGATACCAACCTGATGGATATAACTTTTTGCTAAAGTTCACCCAAATTGAGAATTACAACAATTTCCGAACACCTGTTACTCCAGTTAAACCATACACCCTGGCCTTCATCGATATCAGTTATCACATTTCGCGGTAAGCATGACATCATTCAATTCAATATATTACAGTACCGTCCTATTATTCCACATTCTTCTACCAAATATATAGTGGTTAAAGGGCGTAATACCGGCTCCTACTGATGAGTCGCCAGTAAGCACGAAACGAATGTGCATGAGATTATACTTTCCGTTCATGCTGCCTTTGGTTTATCCTTCTGGTCACAACTGAACTAATTTGTTACTAGGTTCGCAAAACCTAATACATACTTGCATATATATTAGTTCTTCGCAACAAACAGTATTTAACTGAAAGATATAGGGCAAATTAGGAACTACAATAGCAGAATTGGAATATGGAAAACCGTTAAGGCTTCCCGACGATCTTCTAATAGACACTCCAAGTATTTTTATTGGGCTTCTAGTTATATAGTTTGGTTTGTATTAGCACTTCGAGGTAAGATGTATCGTTTAGCTCCAACAAAGACTAGAAAATTTAAAAATAAGTGCTGTGGCCTTCGATCGAAGATCAGTCTCACATGTTTATGTAGCTAATAGAACTGGATTCTCTAAACAAGTAGTAGCTCGTTTGTCTAAATATAAACAAATGATTAGAATAGAATAAAAAAGAATAGAATAGAATAGAAAGGAATAAAATGTTATTATTTTATGGATTCTAATCGCATATGGTCTATCAAATAATGTGAACAACAACACAAGAAATACACTCAGATAGATATAAAATATAAAAAAAGTGAAAAACGTGTTAAGCTATTTAATTTTATACATATGTTAAGTATACATGAGCAATAGAACCTTAGTCACTCAAAAGTACAATACGAAATATAAATTCACACAAATCTCTCACAAGCTATAAATTTCACTCATAATATACTCAAACACATTATAATATGAATGAATAAATATGGAATATATATTGTGGTGGAAGATATATACTCCGCCAAAATCAAATAAATAATGTATTGGTAAATTTAAACCACTGTAGCTTAGTGAAACGAATTTTATAAAAATATAAATATTCGTCTAAATTCAAAAGTATTCTGTAATGGTTCAGATTAATTGAACGACATATTTCCTGAATGAAATTGAAAGATCATTACGCCGTACCAATAAAGCAAGTGAAATTTTCCGTTGACCAATCGTATGCGACCTTGCGCTTGCACCTCTATATAAGCACCATGAAAACTCACTTACACCTCTGCTCTGCGCGCTACGGGTGATTGCTGTTGGTCTATCTACTTGACTGTTTATCTACACTGATTTCTGGACTTGCGTTTATGACGCTGTGCCATCGTGTCACGTGGACTTCAGTTACGTTAATCTTCTTGGTGCTGCACAACTAGCCATACGTGATCGATTATCTATTAATCGGACTTCCACGTGTGCCAGCTACTACGGTGTTGCCGAAGAACTTCAACAAGACAATTCTGAGCCTTCGAACAGCAACTCGTCTCTCTGGTCTCGACATCTCTACTTATCCCGGCTTTCCAAACGAAGGAACACTAGCCAATCAACCAGAGCAGGGCTCAAGTGTCTAGAATTACTTTTAGACATTGCAACACTACCTAATTTTCTCAGCATTTGCCGGAGAACGCAATTCCAGCCCTGATAAGGGCCACGCACAGTAACTGTTTATCATTATCTGTGGCTTGTTTACCATTTTTTGACGTCACACGGCTTATATTTGCAGCCGGAGCGATTACAAATTGGCGACCGCGCCAGAATACTGAGAACAGTACTGTTTTTACGTGTTTTGATATCACAAATCTTTGTACAAAATCATAAATAAAGTTACCTTTCTTTTTTAAATAATTTGGGTTCACATTAAAGGCGACGGTAGCATACCGAACCATCCTGTTCTGCATCTTGTTTTTGAATATTTATTAGTTAAGGTCTTGTTGGTTTGCCTCACTTTTGTGTTTAGCCAGTGGAAACAGATTTTTGTGGTTTCTTGTCGTTAAATCATTCCAAACTTTTCTCTCGTACGTACAATTTGTGCCAAATTATGGAAGCAGATTTTGATTCTGATTTTTTTGAAGCAGATTTGTCAGTTTTTTGTCGTTATATGGCTAAAAACCGTTTGCGTTTGTGTCAAACAATGGAAGCAGATTTTGGTAAGCGCTTCATTAATATTTTAAATATTTATAGGACACTTATGTTTAAAATTATTATTCTTTATATTTATTTAATTCTCATTATGCATTTTAATATCATGTAAGTCGTTTCCAAACCTGAATACCATGAATTTTAATTTTGCTCAGTGTGTATTTGCCTGTCTCATATCTGATGACGCTAGGCTATCCACTTTCTAGAGATGTATTTCTGAATTAAACAAAATTCTTGAAAGAATCGTCATCGACAGGGCACATTCTAATAGAAACACTGATCAACACCGTCTAAATCAAACTAAACGACAATCGAGGTCACCTCGGTCATTCTGTCGATATTCTTCAAAATGTTGTTGCTTAATCAAGAAAATTAATTTTATTTTTCGAAATTGCTTGCATTGTTCGCAGAATTTACTAGGCGGATGCCAATTGCCTTCCTTAGATGATCACAATCAACAACAAGACAGTTTCTGTTCTTCACGTACAAATTTTCAAACACCTACAGCTGCAGTTTACGTTGACTCTTTCCGTCCACGCAGAATATGCCACATAGACAGCAAAACTGATAAAGTTTTTCGCAACGACTAGCTTATTTTTCTATATGACCTGGCCAAACGACACAATGAACTTCTACAAAAACTGGCGAAGAATTTATCGTAGACACAAGTGTAGCAATTTCAATTCTCAATGATGATTCTATGACCGAGATGTCTCTAGTCGTTTTACTTGCAACAGCTACGCGGGAGCATTTTCCTATTTATGGTTGCCCGCATCGCACACTCAACATAAGTTTACGACATGAATTTCCTCATATCTTCATCGTCGCCAAGATCTCAAACAACATAATAGGCCTTGATTTCCTGTTTAAATATCGAATCATTGTTGATTTTGCCAATCAAAATATCATTGACCCCTTCACCGGACTTGAGCAAACATTTCGGACACTTGCCTCCAAGCGTTTGCGGTTTCAGGTCATTCATCCAAACCCAGTGCATCATTCGGCAGAGATATCAGCAGCTCTTCGATATTACACGTCGACGTTCGATCTTAGCAAGTCAGAATTATGAGTCTTCAACACGATGCAACATATTGTCAAAGCAGGAAAATTTCTTGCACTCAAAAAGCGACCGCTATCCCCTACTAAGCTGAAAGGTGTCCTAGAGGAATTTTTAAGACTATTCGAAGAGAGAATCATCAGACCATCAAAAAATTCATCGGCGTCACAACTGCACGTAGTCTCCAAATCAAACGGATCGTGCAAAGCCTTGGAGATTATCATAAATTAAATTCTATGTAAAAATCCGATGAATATCTTATTCCTAATATGAACACCTTACTTTAAAAACTCGGCCGTAGCAATTACTTCTCAGTGATTTACCTCAGACAAGCCTACCGCCACATCCCGGAAGCGCCAGAAGCTATTTAAAAGACTGTGGTCATAACTCAATTTGGCCTTTTTAAATGCCTCTACATGCCTTTTTGTCTTAAGTGTGTTACTCAGACATTTCAAAGATTCATGGACAACGTACTTTACGACGATTCCGCTTACTGTATGTCTATCTCGATGACAATGATTTTAAGTCCATACATAGAATTTCATGCCAAGCATTTAGGAAATGTCATTTCACACTTATCCAAACACGGAATCAAGATCAACTGTGACATCATCCTCCATGGAATTTCTAGGACATCGTATATATATATATATATATATATATATATATATATATATATATATGCGTGTGTGTGTGTGGAATTTCTGCAAACAGTTAATGTTCGTGTCTGCATAGAAATTGTGCAGCCAACATTTCCAGTGAAGTACAATGTTTGCGAATATCTAATTTTATTTTCTATATATATGCAATTCGGATCAATCCACGCTAGTCAGATTGCAATCGGACTTTGATGATTACCATGGATGTCAAATAGCGTCAGTGCATGCGACTGGCGGTAGTTTTGCTAAGTTGTTCGACGAATAGTTAAATAAAATTAGATTGGGGATTATTTCATGCTCGAAAACTTCATGTAAAGAAATTCCGTGAGAGTTTATGAGTGTTTGCAACGTTTTGTTGTCCAGACGTTTTTCTAGACACTTAATTTGTTTTTCCGTTTGTTTACTGGTGATCTTCTGAATATATACACCTGAATAAGTAGAATTGTCGGAGCAGTATGTTTTAGTTGCTGTTCAAAGGCCTAGAGTTGCTTTGTTGAAGATCTGCAGCAACACCTAGTTGGCTAGCATACGTAGAAATCCGATTAATATATGATCAAAGACGTATGACTGGATGCGCAACAACAAGAAGATTAACGTGACTAAAATCTAGCTGAAATAGTGACACAGCGTGACAAATGCACGAAGATCATTCGGTGTAGATAACTAGCTCACGAAGAAATTGACTGCAATCATGCGTTGCGGGTAGAGCAGAATGTTTGTTGCGCAAAGTCGCACGCAATTTTTCAACGGTAGTTTTGCGCGGCCTCATTGATCCAGCGTATTAAAAGTTGAATTTAATTTTGATAATATGCCAGCGAATTAACGTGAGCCATTACACTATCAAAATTAGCATAAAACAGTAAATACATAATTAGAAACCAATCTACATGAGAGATTGTCTCTAGTGAATCAACGCGGATGATTTCTTGTGAACCCACTTATTTTATTTTACGGCCAATGCACTCACTGCCACTGTGCTGACAACACACATAAGGTTGACCTCATATGTGCACCATTTTAAAGCCGTTTAGTTTTTCCATTGACCATTTATTATTATCAATATTGGCCCATGTTGCCAGGGTAGAATAATTTTCTCTGGTTACTTTGTTGACTATCGCCAATTTCACTTTCATGATGTCATTGAATAATTAGTTCCATTTTGGAAAACCTTTTTCTACAGCAAATGAACCTTTTAAATATATTCAATTCATTTTTATTCATATTTGTTGCCACAATACGCAGGATAATTGGAGTAAAGAAGATTATAATTAGCTCCGAAACTGAAACATTTAGCAATATATATTTTTAAATATAAAATTTAATGATTGTCTTTAATTTAAGCACATACTGTTCTACTGTGATTTTCTATAAATTGAAAAATATCATTTTTTCTGTTGTGGAGGGCCGGTCTAACACACTTCGAGCCAAAGTATTTAATATTAGTTAACATTACATACAATCAAATGCTAGTCATGGTTCTCAATTTTTGCATAATGTTACACTCAAATTATACCTTAATTGTTCCTAATTTGATGATGTATATATTATTCTTTTCAGTCGAACTTTCTGATATTGATATATTGTATTGTACAACTAGTGAGATATACCTATCTACACGAGATGAATTGCACAATTTATTGTGATGTGATAATTATTTTAATATATATTGTACAATTTCCAATTTTATTATTTGATGGAATATGTGTGGTTTGAATCCAAATAAAGATATTCTATTCTATTCTATTCTATTCTATCTTCACTTATTCTCTTGGTCCGACTAAAATCATCCTCAATTATATTAGCTTTAAAATTTACATATCATTTTTTATTCTACATTATGCGCAGTTTCCTGTTTATTATTTAGCGCACGTAGATAATTTAAATAAGTTACTTTCGTATTAATTTTTAAATCCATTTCGACAATTTCTATCTTTATCATATTATTCCGCGTCAAAATATTTCCTAGCGTCAATATAAGCTCGTCAATGATTTTCGTAATATAATAAAATCGAAGTAATCAAAGATATTTTTAAACCGCGCACATGAAAGAGAAGCGCGATGAATACTTTTAACAAACAAATAGGCATTATTTTTAATTATAATTCTAACTTACAAATCTAGGTTACTTATTTGACTTTACAAAATTTATTGTTATGAATATCAATTTACTGCGTGAAAATATACTACTTATATAAGTGGATAGACGTGTTCATTAATCCGGTCAAGAAAAGTGATTGTAACTCGATTAGATCGAGATTATCTGCAATTACTCGGAATATTGATAGGAATCTTCTAGAAAAACTCTTCTTGTCCTCTAATATTTACAATATATGTATAGTCAATTATAAAATATACAACGAGAAATATGTTCGAAAATGATCTCGGCTAAATTATTGAGCATTGATAAAGAACATTACAAGCGTTTTTTTGACCTATTGCAGCTCGAGTTGGGAAATATATTTCCCTGGATTAACCAGTTAGATAGATATTGCACTAATGTGCAAACTATCCAAAATAAATTAATTTTTTTAATTTATATATATATATATATATATATATATATATTGTTTCATTTTTGAGGTACGTTTCATTTTGTAATGAATTATAGTTTATTTATATTTTCAAACAAAATATGAAGACGAATTTACAAATTACGAAGACCAATAATTAAAGTAATTGTTTACAATGGAATATGAAGAACTGAGTCATTGTCATACAATAAAAGTGGTATTAAGTTAATCTTTCAATATTACATAATATATAACTTTTCAATATCGTCCGCGCAAGTGGTAGTCCCTACACAAAGTTTAATCAAAAACCAGTAAACTATATTTAGAAAAATAGAAACATATAATAGATTTTAAAGTACAGTTTTTCTATGTAAAGTAGGTAACATTCGAGAGTTATCGTAAAATTTTGTTCAACAATGCACGGGTACAGCAATAACGCAAAAGGAAGATGTCATTAGAACAACATATATTTTTCGATTTCAGCACAAAGTTGTTGAAACTGCATTTTAAAAAGAGCCATATCTCTCAACTAAGTTAGTATTTTATCGTAAATTTGATATTTTGTGAAACGCAAAATGTTTTCTGCAAGTTTCCTTGTCATCAAATGTGTTGTTACTGTCGTTCCCTACCTTTTCGATTTTCCATACCAGTTTTATATGAGTGTTTGTATAACTCTGTTTACAGGTTCATGTGGATACCTTTGATACTGTAATGCAGGCCTTCAAATATAAATGATGGCAAAGCTAAAATTTTATCCTAAAAATATATATGCTGTACGCTATCAGGTTAATAAATTTCTCAACTTTTCTATTTTACAGTTGCCATCATGTTTGACGGGACTGCTTTAATAAGATTTAAAGTGGCGTATATGTATTTTATTCTCGCATTCACTGTGTTTTTAACATAGTTTATCATATTATTCACTTTTTGTTTTTTTTAATTTTGAGTTGATAAAATTGAGAATATTTAAAATCCAGTGTGTTATTTATTTGCAGTTTTGGCAACAAACATCAAATTAATATTGCTTTCTAAATACAAATGTACTGTGAAAATAGTGAAAATTTAAAAATATACCTGATACTTTATATCTTTTAATTTTGTTAAGATCATTCAATATATTGCACGATTTCGGCGAATTTATGGACAACTTGTAACGCGCGGCTCCGCCTTACAACCAAACGGGTCTCAATTTTGACAGATCCGGTTCACCTTAGGGTCACATGTGCTAATTCTGGTTTTAGACAATCTTTCTCCTAACTGTGGTTTTAGAAACAATTTCTTTTAGTTTCAAGCAACTTTTATTTGAGATTTCCTGAGGTCCGATTTCATTCGTAATTAATGGGGTTTTGTTTAAAAACAATACACACCCGCGCGTAACACGCCGGTAGCATGCTGTGAATAACTGTGTCTAAGCTGTCAAAACCAGGATTTATGTTTTTCTGTGCTCTTGATCTATTATCCGTGACTCAAAACTATACCGCTAAGGCACTCTAGATTTATTAATTGTGATTTATGACTAACTGCTTATGCGCCTAGAGACTAATTTTGTGTTAACAATCTTTAATTTTGATGTCGTCTGGACCACGGTCAATTTTGGCTAACGTAGAATTTTATCTTACTTTGTAACATTATTCATAATACACGTATGGTACTCGACTTTGCCTTCTCACGCCACGACAAAGGGGAAAAGAGGACTGACGCCAGCTAGAAAGTGAAACTGATTATAAACAGGGCACACGAAACTGATTTCTTTCGACATTAGATACCAGGCATATGTAGATATCTCATAGCATCATTAAATATACCGCCACCCCGCGAAAATAAATCCTACAAACTAATAGCACACAACATAAATTACTTTTGATGCTATTGGTGTCTTCAAAGATTTATTTTCCAAATATACTGTAGCACGCGGCACCGCGTTACAACCCAACGACGTTCAATTTTGACAAATATAGTTCTCTTTAAGGTCAAATAGTCTAAATCTGTTTTTACACAATATTTCTTTTAACTGTGATTTTAGCAACAAGCTCTTTTGGTTTCAAGGAGTTTTAATTGAGATTTCGTGAACTGCAAATTTAATTGTAATTAATAGGGTTTTCTTTAATAAATATAGACACTTCCGCGCAATACGCAGGTAACATGCGGTGGATTTATTTGTCTCTGTGTTCAAACATTGGATTTACTTAGTTTACGTGCATTAACCACATTTTACACAACTACTAACAGTTCAGTTATGATTCTACTCATCCGGATATCAGGTGTTTCTCAATCTCTTTTCCGAAACTCTATAGTTCAATGGATTTATGTATTTCAAAAACTCAAAACCAAGCAAACAGTGAAATAATTATTTGTGGTACATTTTATGACTGTTTTTACATGATTTCTCGCCAATAATTATCAATGACAATATTTATTGTGTTACTTATCATTAATTATCAGTGACTTTAAACTAAATTGCCAATCAGTCTGGATTTATATCATCGTACCTTTTCAATCATTTACATGAGTTCATCACGATTCAGCCGATTGTATTTCTTGTGATTACTTGTTTATAAGACATTTAATTGTGTTGACAATATATTATTGTGTTGTCGTCTAGAGCACGGTCTATTTGGATTAACAGTGAATTGGTTCATGCATTACAACATAACATTCAAAAAACGTCTGACAACATGGATGAGTATTCTTACTTCAACTTTCTGAAAATGGTCAGGGCCTGATTATAAAACGGGTGGTGACAACAGCCACCATGAATATGTAGGAATGGGAAAATTTTACGAAATAGACAGCTACCCCGCAAAACCTATTACAATAACTACAAAACCGCCTACATAAATGATGTTCCGTTTCGTCGTACTCACAGCATCTAGCCTTTGAGAACATCAAGTTTTTTGGTTGAATGCCACACAAGAAAGTAAATCCGGAGACACAAATCACAGCGAACCACCCTCTCGAGATCACAATTCTCGTAGACAGCCGCAAGATGACGGGTGAGGACGATGTAACTCTGCCATCTATTATCGAAAGCACACACACACATAAGATGACATCCAGCTCAGTAAATGCAGGAAGCCCGGTGGCGAGCCCAGCAACAGACTGCACCAACTCTAGGACACAGTACAGCTTTGACCACCGTCCCGAAACAGCACCAGGAGGTCGACGTCCAGAGGTCCGGCCACAGTCCCACAGCTACCAACGGAGTGGTGTCCGAATCACCGCAGTTATATGTGTGTGGCGAAAGCTACAAACAGCTAATGTTCGTGACTGCATAGAAATTGTGCAGCCGACATTTCCAGTCAAGTTCAATGTATGCAAGACTGCTAGAGGTGAGAGCCGCATATCTAAATTTGATTTCCATGTATATTCAATGCGGTTTGATCCTCGATAGTCAGTTTGCCGTCGTACTCTGATGATGATCAAGGAAGGTCGAAACGCGTCAGTGCGTTGCGGCTGGCGGTAGTTTTGTTATGTTGTTCGACGACTGGTTAAATACAATGGGATTGGTGTTTACTTCAAGCTCGCAAACTTGATTTAAATAATTTTTACCACCATCCGCGCAATCAATTATTGTGTAATTGTATTGTCTATGAGCTTGCTTGTTAAAACCTGTCAATACTCCATTGTGCACAGCGATTCTATCTTCCTTATCAATCTTTATTTCTTTCTTCGAAGTGACAAAGCGTTTGTCTTGACGGCGAGTTAGCCACATATTTCTGGTGCACTCTCATGTCCAAGTTTCTGGTTAAATCAAAATATTTAAGACTTAAAATTTCTGGTAATAGTGGATAAAAGTCTATCATTCTGCATATATTACTGGCATTCCAATATTTAAGGCATCGATAACATAACTTTTATTAACATGCTTTACGCAAACGTCTGACAACTACATATTTGTGAGCGATAATTAACTCACTAACTCCAAATTGATTAATCTAGCCTCGGAAAATCAACCGCTGCTTAGGCTAGTATGTAAGTATGTAATAGGTGTTGCGAACCTAGTAACAAATTATTTCAGTTGTGACCAGAAGGATAAACCAAAGGCAACATGAACAGAAAGTATAATCTCATGCTTCATTCGTTTCGTGCTTACTGGCGACTCATCAGTAGGAGCCGGTATTACGCCCTTTAACCACTATATATTTGGTAGAAGAATGTGGAATAATAGGACGGTACAATCTCCTAGACGAATGTATAAACCTGCAATAGTGAAGCTAACATCATATAGTCTACGACAATGCGACTTCAACGCTAACTCACACTATATAATATATATACCGAGTCTGTAAAGGATACTAACACTATGGCTATTGTGTTAGTAACCTATACCAACATTATTGTACCGAAAAGGTACATGGTACTAACACTATGGTTTCCGAGTCGGTACATGGTACCAACATAATGGATAACAATTTATGCTATAGTTCACCGAAATTGAGAATTACAACAATTTCTGAACACCTGTTACTCCAGTAAATCCGTACACCCTGGTCTTGATCGATATCAGTTATCACATTTCGCGGTAAACATGACATCATTCAATTCAATATATTACAGTTAAATACTGTTTGTTGTGAAGAACTAATATATATGCAAGTATGTATTAGGTTTTGCGAACCTAGTAACAAATTAGTTCAGTTGTGACCAGAAGGATAAACCAAAGGCAGCATGAACAGAAAGTTTAATCTCATGCACATTCGTTTCGTGCTTACTGCTTAGGCTATTTGACGAAATTTTGTTACATGTTTTCCAACATTTCCCCACGCGTTGCCACAATAAATTAAAGTGTATTCTTTCAAACAAAGACGTGATCAATATCCAGCGACGAGTGAACTTCCCATATCTTGATCACTGTCATATTGTCCTGTGCTTCATTGAAGACCATAAAAACAACTAGAAATTTCCAATATGACTATAGGGATAAACCTGAGTCAGCATGAACTTAATCGCAATCTCGTGTGCAAAATCTTATCGCGCTTACTGGCGACTCATCAGTTGGAGACGCCAAATACCCACTATATGTTTTGGTGAGGAATTTGGGAAATATGGACGGTACTATCTCCTATGCGAATGTGTAGACCTGTAGTAGATAAGCGAACTTTATATAGAATCTTCGCCAATGCGACTTCAAAGCCAACTTACTATATATAATACATACAAGGCTGTAAAGGTTATCAACACTTTGGCTACAGTGTCAGTACCTGATACCTACACTATGGTTGCTGAGTCAATATATGATACAAAAACAATAGGTCTCAAGGTTTGCTAAAATTCACCAAAATTGAGAATCTCAACTACATCTAAACATCTGTTATTCCATTAAATCCATGCACTCTGGACTTCATAGACATTAGTTATCACATTTCGCAGTAATTATAGCACAATTTAATTAAATATGTGAAGGTTAGATACTGTTTATTTCGGAGAACTAATATGAATGCATTTGTGAATTTAGTGAACTTTAGCATATCATGAAATACAGTGTTGGTACCATGTACCGATTCAGAAACCGTTGTGTTGTAACCAGGCTTATACTCAGCGACAGCAGTATTGGTAGCAGGTATTAACAATCCAAATCCATAGTGTTGGTACTCTTTACAGGCTTGACATATATATATATATATATATATATATATATATATATACATTTACACACACACACACACAATATATATATATATATATATATATATATATATATATATATATATAGGGAGTAGTTTTGTTGTAGCATTGCCAAAGACTTTATATAGAGCTAGCTTCACTAATGCAAGTTTATACGTCCGTATAATTGGTTTTACCGCCAAATATATGGTGGGTAAACGCATAATAGTGACTCCTATTGATGAGTCACCAGTTAGCACGAAACGAGTGTGTACATGAGATTAAACATTTTCTTCATGCTGTCTTTTACTTATCATTATAGTCATATTTGAATAAATTTGTAACTAGGTGCGCAATACCTTATACGCAAATGCATGTATATTATATCTAGGCAATAGCCAGTATTTCTATAAATTCGATGCATTTAGAACACTTTGTGCGGTCATACTGTAACACGCGGCTCCGCGTTACAACCCAACGATGTTCAATTTTGACAAATATAGTTCTCCTTAAGGTCAAATAGTCTAACTATCGTTTTTGCACAATATTTCTCTTAAGTGTGATTTTAGCAACAATCTCTGTTAGTTTCAAGCAGTTTTAATTGAGATTTCTTGAACTGCAAATTTAATTGTAATTAACAGAGTTTTGCTTAATAATAATACACACCCTCGCACAATACACAGGTAGCATGCAATGGATTTATGTGTCTCTAATTTCAAACACTAGATTAACTTGATTTACATACCTTAACCATTTTTACACAACTACTAACAGTTCAGTTATGATTCTACTGATCCAAACTTCAGATGTTACTCTATCCTTTATCCGAAACTATATATTTCAAGGGATTTATGTGTTTAAACATTCAAAACCTAGCAAACAGTGGAATAATTATTTGTGGTGCTTATTATGACTGCTTTTACACGATTTCTCTCCATCAATTATCAGTGACAATATTTATTGTGTTTCTTCTCATCAATTATCAGTGACTTTAAACTAAATTGCTAATCAGTGTAGATTTACATCCTCGTCCATTTTCAATCATTTCGCTAAATTCATCACGTCCAGCCGATTGTGTTTATTGTGACTACTTTTGTATAAGACATTTAATTTTGTTGACAATATATTATTTTGTTGCCGTTTAAAGCACGGTCTATTTGGATTAACAGTGAATTGTTTCATGCACTGCAACATAACATTCAATAAACGTCTGATATCATAGATGAGTCATCTCACTTCACCCTTCGGAAAAAATTAAGGGGCTAATTATATGTACGTGTAGTAACAACAGCCATCATGAATATGTAGGTATGAGACGAAACCTCCTACAATATCACGAAGTGATTTAATTAAATCTGAGTATATATCTTTCTATATAACCCAGGTGCATGACAAATTAACGTTTCTGCTAGCCTCCTTTGCCCTTATCCCACTCGTAAAGATCTCAAACTGGCTAAGCACAATATTTAAGTCGCTCGATTATCTGAATCGAAATTAAAGACTACGCACTGCGTCACAAGTGAGCACTTATTCACTACGACGTAATGATGATCTTATTCAGCATACGATAATCAGTCGAACACATATAGTAGAAAGGTGCATTCGATCGGCCCTCATCATTGTTCCAAATTTTCGATTATTTCCATGTGGAATCATGTAATTACACTAGATAAAAAAACGTTAGAAGTACAATTCATCACGGATCAAACTTGGGGACAACTTTATTTTAAATCATATTTGCACATTTTCAAAATAAGTTCCTTAATGGTCGAGAGTGCAATTTTTCTGATGATTTAAAAATCATCTTTCCAATAGATCCAATAAACATCTAGTTCTCTAAAAATAAAGAAACACTTAATTTGTGTAAATTAAATAGGTATTTGATTACATTAGGGCTAAGAATAAGCAGTAAAATGACGAAAGCATTAAGAACACGTAATAGAAAAGAATTTAATTATATTTTTTGATGCTGTGATTAATGATTTTTCTGGGATCAAACTTCAACAAGAAATTAAGGATTTAGGCGAAACTATCCAATGTACAGCTTCTCCCAAAAGACATATTGAAAAAATAATTAACAGTGCTAAAAACAGTTGGGCACTAATAAGTATAAATATCTTATCGAACGATATAAAATTACAAATTTATACAATTTGGATTGGGCCGATACAGGAATATGCTGCCGCTACTTGTAATCCAATGAATAAAAAATTATCAAATAAGCTACAAGCTTTACAAAGAAAAATTTGGAACATATTAGCCCTTTGTCCTGCACAACATACGCCAGTAAAATACGGTTTGTATCACTGCAAACTTTATCGTTTCAGAGAATGGGCTACTGCATAGACGTATATCACTTGAATCAGTGGTATGGTGCCTATATGAATCGAATAAGAACGATTCATCAAGTTGGAACTAGATCTTGACATTTAGCGGTCTATCCTACTTTGGTGGAAAACGTTGCGGGGAAGTTTTTTACTTTTTTGATAATTGTATCAAAATTGATATAGCATATGCAGTCAATGATCTCGTAAATTCCAAAAAGCAGAACATTTTCAAGATCTTCCTCTAAGGGCATTTGTCCAATTTTCTACTTAAAAACGTTTACAAAAGTTCTTAACAGAATTCTCTAAATAGAAATATCACATTTCATTAAATAAGAAGGAGGTTTAGTTTTTTGGAAAAATCAATGTGTTTGTTATCGTGTGCTCTTCCTCCACTAAACTAGCTAGTGTCCTAAATTACTAATATTCCTCAAGCACCCAAAAACACTGATGCACTCATCTTTCTTGACATTTATAAAGGATTCAGCAATTGAATCCATCTTATTAAGTAATGGAATTTGGAATCGCGTATTTAGGCTTATCAGTTACTACCTCAAAAACCGATCAATTTCCGGAAGAATCGACATTGTCCGCTCGAAATCAGCCTATATCCGATCTGACATTCCGCAAGGAAAAGTAAACGGTCCTTTACTTTCCAAACTTGCACTTTCAAAGATTCCAGTTGAAGATAACTAATTCAAGATTTTAAATATGCGTATGACATGGTATTAATGTGTAGCAGCCCAGTTACACTAGACTCTGTCTTATCACCATTCCTTCAGCTGCTGTCTTTACCGTTATCTCAATAATGTGAAATTGGCTTCAAATTCAACCCGGATAAAGCTTGCTTAATAAAGATTGAATCCGATTGTATACTAAGAGAGTATTCCAACCTCTTCATAGATATAAAGTCCAACGACACGGTCAAACATTCAGGTATCACATTCTCTAAGTCATTGGACTACTGACTTCTCCCCAATCAAGTCAAAGCTTAGCTCTTCAAATAGGCTCGTTTATTATTCTTCAAGACACACAACATTTTCGTGAAAAATTTATTTAAAATCTTTGTCCTACCTTTCTTTATATGCCAATAAAATTTATTCTCCCTCACGGTGAATTCTTCCATTGCTATGGAACAGATAGCTTCTCGCATTCTGAAACATGTTTTCGCTATTAATCAGAACTATCAGAATCTCCTTTGCTTGGTGCGCTCTTAATCTTCTTGTTTAATCGTAAAATAATGGTAATCTCCATTCCAATCAAGGTCGTTGCAAACCATCCATTGTCAGTTTGTCCGCGCCATAACCACTCATATGTTTTGTGTGTTTATAGCTTTCCCATCTATTATAATATTACATCTAAAATTGTCTTTTTATTCCACGTGTTTTAGAGTCAAATTTGTTTTCAATACCTTATTCGCATTGATATTAATACTATTATACGATGAGTTACAGAAGTCAGTTTATCTGAATTTCTTTATTATATTCCTTAGAGATAAAATTGGCTTGAATCCTTACATGTTACTTTCGCACTTGTAATACACCTAGTCGTTGTTTGGAAAATTTATGGCCTTTAAACTGGCTTTTAACACAATAATAGCGATGGCCATATATTTTCCACTTTCCTCTCCGCGCCATTCGCTCACAATGGCTTGCTTGATTGTACACCCAATTTATAATGGAACTTTATTCTGTTTCAGCCTCTTCAATGAATTCTCACCAGACTGCAAATAAAGTACACTTTTCTGTTCGCACCCTCGTGTGTATGGCCTAGATAGTTACACAAACGATGTGCGGATGCCTCATTAAACTGTGGTTCTAAATTCTGCTGACGATAGAGATTATGTAATTTTTATGAATCTATTTTAGAGAATAATATCATTATCAAACTATCTTATTTTTGGAAAAAATGTAGTGCTCTGATGGAACCGGCAGGAAGATTTTTGTTACCCAACTTGTGCAGGAATATTGCTATCTTAACTGACAAACAATTGTTAGTTAAGGATTCACTCCCTCATACATAATATTGCTTTTTATTCTTCATTGATAATTTTATTTTCGAGTCAGGTGGACTTTTTTTCTAATAAAATTTTCATTATTAGCATTATTATTATTATTATTATTACTATTATTATTATTATTATTATCTGGCAGAGCACAATAGCCGGTGTAGTCTTGCTCTGGGATTTGAGATATTGGTTTTTGTTTCTCTTTAGAATTCATACATTTCATGTCTGATCTCACCACAGTAAAAATTCTTCTATTTGGAATTTATATTCTGTGGATTTATTTTAAACCTATTGTTTTTTTCATTTTTCTAATGCATGGACCACATGACTTTGAAATTTCTAACATTTTTTTTCATATTCTACTACTATAAACTAGATACTGCCGTCATTATTTATAGCCCCAATTGAAAACCGGAAACTAATATCCAGTCTTACTGATCTTCATCAACATATGGCTAATGCAGCAGGTTTGCTTGGGGCCCTATCTGTAAATCTTCCTACATACATATTGTAGCAATGCCTGTTGAGCCAGACCGATAACTTTCGAAATGGTGTTGCAAAGAAGTTGCTTTGCGCATTCACAACACGCGCAATCCATTACTTTTGTCGCTACTTTCTCGACTCCCGAAAGCCGAACTGGCCTCTGATATTATCGAGCAACTGGTAGATAACTTTCATCATCCGAAAGGTAACTCAGCTGTGGTTTTATGTTATCCTTTAACAAAAGTCCCTATAACGATGAGCTTAATTCATTCAACTATCGATCTTCCGTGTTATCGGGAGGATAGGATAAATTAAAGCGTGGCAGCATAAAGATACATCTAATAACTGAGCAAGTCCAAAGCTCACAGCCAGCTACTTCAATCCCTTCCACAATTAGAGCCACTTATCCTGAGTGGAGTAATTCTAAGTGACGCCGATTTTTAATTAAAGGAATCCTCGATGATACTTTATCTCTCATCTATATCGTGCTGAGCGGGATTAAGTACGTCCATATTGATAATGAACGCTCAATTCTTATAAACAATCCTACAATCACCCGTATCAGCCCATGCTCGCAATTTTGTCGCCGCTGTATCCATTCCGGATGCTTTCGTTCCACAGTTTAATCATCTTGCCTTTGGATCATCAAAAGAGCTAGATATGTCCTTTCTTTTTGAAATTTGGCTATCTCCTACTATATACTGTGTTGATTTTTCCCTCATCAACTGATATTATTTTTTATGAATCGACAGAGCCTCTGGCAGAGAGGCTGGCTTGGCTTCTTATGTCCGGTTTTCAATCATGTCTAACCATCTGACTACCCCTAACTCACTAGGGCTGGAATTTATTGCATTTCAGCTATTAATTCTAGATCAAAGCTTATTTGTCTGCGTTGCCTATCGGCCTCTGTATCTCTCAATATTTGACGAAACTAGTGGAGCCAATATTTTGTCCACAATTTTCTCTCAATCTTCCGATGAATAAACCGTTGTGGGAAACCTTAACCTTCCTCTTGCTAACTGACACAACTTATAATCAGAAAACCATTCGCTGCTTCGGCTCTTTGCCGAAAACATTGTGAATCAGTTTTGTACTTTCCTACCCGGAGAAACAACAAACACGACTGTGTCCTTTATTATCACCTCAAAAGACAAGATACGAACACTCAGAAGATTCACTGATTGTAAAGAGTTTAGCCGACTATGTTTTGCCATTTTTTTAATAGAATTTATCATCTCAAACAGCCGTTCTTCTTGCTACTCCTAAATCCATTACTTAGCATCTGTCTCATCTGTACAATACATACGAACGATGAACAGGTTAAGCAACTTATTTAAGGTACACGATAACCTTGCATGTACCTCAAGATTACGCACCTCTTCACTTGCCCGCGCTCTCGTACTCCGACGTATTGATGATCAAATGAAGAAGTTGTCATCAGGTAAGTGCTCAGCAACGTAAGACCTACTCATACGGCTCTCAAATCCCGTAAAAAATCAAAAACCAAATATTGCATGAGTCAAAAAAGCAAATATAAAGATCTATAGTACAGAGGACTCCAGCTTTCATGACGACTATTCGAGATGTACTGAAATTCCTATTACATTTCCATACAATCTACTGAGACATTCTATAATGAGGACACAAAAAATTTGCAATAGCTTCATGTTTCGCTGGCCTTGGTCGATTAAATAATCAGAGTCATTGAATCTAAACACCAACTTGATAAATATGGCACCTATATCAACATGATTGCTCTACTAGGACGGAACCACTTTACTCTGGTTCCTGTTGTTATCAGATGTCTTGAAATTTCATATCTTCCTCATTTATCGCAAAAAATGTCATTTCATCGATTTCCTCATTTAAAGATCTTCACCCAATAGCTATCGTCCCCGCTTTCACTAAAACGACAATATATAATATAATTTATAATTTCGCTAATTATAGAGATGACAAACAACATGACTTTCTGAAATGACAGCCTTCTTTTACCAATTTAGTTAGTGTCCTTGATCACTAATATTCAACCTTTTCAAAAGAGCACGAAAGCACGCTCTTTTTTTCAGGATATCAGCGAGGTTTTCGCTTCATTATTGATTTCGACAACTGAATCCGTCTTATTGAACAATTTTATATGCGGCAGTGTCCTCAAACTAATCAGTTTCTATTTCAGAAACTGGTACACCTCAGTAAGGGTCAGAAATGGTTATACAAAATCTGCTCTTATCCGGTTTGTAGTCCTCCAGGTTTTAGTATTTGTCCCAATAATATGTAACCTAGCACTGACACAGTTTCAGGATGCGGATAATCTGTTAAGCTGTTTATATACTCCGATGACAGAAAAGAAGTTATCAACAATCCAAACTCTCCCGGCTCATCCTAATTTCTAGTCACTCAGCTACTATCTTCGCCACACTACAACCTTAGCTTAATAGGTCTCAAACTCAATCCCAATAAGACTCGCCTGATGAAGCTGGGCTCTGACTCCATTCCTTTCTTTCCCGATTCAAAAATGTTTATTTAATATTACTTTATTTAAAACCTACGTCTTATCCCTCGTCTCTTATAACAGCGAATTTTGTTTCACACACAACTTAGCATCCTTTTATGAGAAGATTTGACCTTTGATGCTTGGTTCATCCTCACCCTCTAACAAATACTTCTCCTGGACGAACTGACAAGAATTTGCTGAAAACTCTTTTATTTCTCAACTTCTCACTGCCCCATCATTATCATTATTGATAAAAATTTTGCTTGTCACTTTATCACTCAGCTATAGATATTTGAGCTGTATCTGGACTTTTTCAATTGCCGCACAAAATGACCCTTGAAGCCAAATAAAAATTTATTATTATTATTATTATTATTATTATTATTATAATTTTTATTTTTATTTGTAGAAGTCGATAACTCCAAATATATAAATTAACCAAATTATAATTTTGGACATTTAAATTTACCGCTGGTTTCTTAAACTAAGTAATGTTTGAAAAAAACCATACAGAGAATTTTAAAGAATTTTTTTGTAAATTGTCTAAATTTATGGTTTGTCATTGATCGGAGGTACGCTCTTTATTTGGTCTGGTACAGACATATCTGTTTTGCTGTATTTACTGTAAGATTTTGATAATAAAATTTCTAATTGTCCACAATTAATAGTCTTCTATTGATATCTCGGGAAGGGACTCAAATTCGTCACAGGTAAATTGGCTGGGCTCTCTGTAATTAAGGTCTTCATATTCGTAAAGATATATTGCGGCAATCAGTGAGACGGTGAGCATATGTACTCTGTTTTAAGTAATAGTTTGTAATAAAGCTTATTTTGATATATTGGATAACAGAATTAAATTTGAGGATGCAGAGCAGTTGACCGGGGTATTTAGGAAAGTTAGCTGAAGACAAGCTGTTGAATTCAATGAGGAATTTATTTGATCTTAATTAGGAAATCATTCTAAATATATTATAAACAAGAATCTGGCGTCACAGAAGCTCGTCTGTGCTAATGACTAAAGGGCCTCCACAAAAGATGGCGATTGCACCAGTGACATATACTGAGACTGGGACCACAGTGATTAGGTCAGTTCGCCTACCTAGATCTGTCTTCTCTGATGATTTAGCAGAAAATATCAAGTAACACCTGGAAGTGTTTCTACCGTTGGGTACATGGAGAGCCAGGTAGTTTATCTATTTTCTGTCGGGTAACATGTTTTGTTTAATACATATTTAGATACCAAATACTGAGCCAATGTAGCGAAGATGAATAACTGATATCACCAAATCAACAAGCAATTTGTAGGGAAATTAGAAAATATTTGTTTTAAAAATTTGCTCAGTTCAAAAATGATTTAAATTAATCATGTGGCGAATTAACATTTCTATATTTCAAGTTAATGCAAAATGGTGCAAAATTAGAACGAGATGTTAATATGAAGGATACTTACTCATGGATTCTATTTAATTTTAAGTTAAATAATCCCTATAGTTTAAAAAGATGTTTTGCAAAATCGATGACAAATAAAACCTTGAGACTAACTGATAAAAAACCTAGGCAGATTGAATAAGGTAGACTGCGAAAGATATTCAATACTAATGTGCAACCGCTAGAGTTAAGTACATTTAAATATAAATGGAAATACGTGAAGTCAGATAAAGCAGAGGATCGATGGATAATTGTAATACCCGACACCAAATTAAGTAGCAAAATAAAAAACGGGGCATTGTCGTACACTATACGTAATATTTTAGAAAAGACCCTTATACTAGGCGTTAAACTTCCCAAACAAAAGAATAAACTTGAATCCTTAGACACATATGAAATGCATTAAATTACATATACCGACTGTGAACTCATGTATGTTGGTGAAACCATGCGGCCAATTAAGGTAAAAAGAGGGTAACAAAGAAAATCAAAGCAAATGTGGGCATGTTAATAGATCAAATTTTTAAACGTCACACAGTAGAGACATGATGCACAATTAATTTGGTTAGTTGCAGACACAGCCATTTGTGGTGTAAATGATCGATAAATTTTATTAATGAATCCATCTAAATTAAATCGAGAAATCAAATAATGAGTGAAACAGCCGTAGAAAAATCACTAGGATCGATTTGGAATACAGCATTAAATAATGGTAGGAAGCAAAGGTTGCACGAATTAGAAATTTGCTCCATTAAAAGAATAAAAACGTTGGATTGCCATTAGCTTACAGATGGCGGGGATTATTAGTTAAATATTCCATAATTTATCTTACAATATTGTCCTTGATAATTTGTTATTTCATTTGATCTATTAACATGATTTCTTTATTTACGTAACCTATTTTATTAAACGTTGAATTTTCTTTTTAATAAGGGCAACTTTTCTTCGAACTATTATTGTAGTTATTCTTTCAACATTCAATTTACGAATTTCCTTTATGACCCACTTATTATTATAGCTTTCTTGTAACGCGCGGCTCCGCGTTACTACCCAACGCGACGCAATGTCGTCAGATCCGGTTCACCTTAGGATCAAATGTGCTAATTCTGATTTTAGATAAACTATCTCCTAAATTTAATTTTAGAAACAATATCTGTTTGGTTTGTGGAGGATGCTGAATCCTCCGCCTTATATAAAATGACCTTGAATGATAAATTTAAACCACCATAGCTGATTGTAATAACTTTATTTAAAAAGAATTTTTTCTTTTTATTTTCCAGAACATTCTTTGTTTAAATACTTGGTTTTTAAAATTGTGCGCTATTTTCAGTTTTTGAGTATCTCGCTTCCTGTCTGGTTCTAAAATTTTGGTCTGCTGCATTTTAACATTTCTTTCCATTATAAACGTTTACAACAGTTTTCAATATAATCTTCCAATACTTGCCTTGTGTTCTGATATAATATAGCACTGAGGAGGAGCCTTGGAACAGTTATAATTGTTTTATTTGTGGGTCACGTACACATCAAACCAGATTTATTGCTGGGATTGCAGCTTTCCGACTCTCACCTTCCAATAGCCATAAGTAAGTGTCAATTTAATTATTATATCATTTGATCATGGATACCGATATTAAGTATGAGGAAACATGCATGTTAGTGCAGGACATAGCGGACTTGAATTTAAATGACACAGGCAATAATATAAGCATATCAGACTCTACTGTGAATTTTAGGACTTCCAGCGATCTGGCATCTATGGGGCTTACAGACACGAATAGGTTAGGGGCCTCAAAAAAATTTGGCGACCGCGCCAGTCCAAAAATATTAAGTCTACCACAGTATAAGTCAGAAAAACATTCAAGTTGGGTGGGAGATGCCCAAATGATATTTAGTGCTTATAATATCGTGAACCCTATGGAGAAATTTGTTGTAGCATGGATGGCATTGCCTGAAAATTTCCGAAATGCTTTGGAAAATTTCAGAGACAGAACCGTAGAAGAAAAGCCGTACAATGCATTTGAGTTATTAATGGCAGAAATTCAACAGAGATATCAGCCTGGAAGATCAGCGCAAATGGGCGAATTATTACGCTTAGAAAAAATGGGGCGTCAACTACCGTCCGAATTTTATGAACGCCTTTGCACAACAGCTTCCAGGTTGAATATATCTAGAGATGTAGTCAACTCCATTTTTACAGCTGAGCTACCAATTAGGCTAAGAACAACAATGGAAGTATTTGACACAATGAACATAGATTGGCCAACAAAACTCAGAGGGTTAGACGGCGTGTATAAACAGCAAGAACCACAAGTACATGCTGAAATGGCAGATTCTGTAACGATGCAGCCAGTCAGGGCAGATACCGAAAACCACCTGACCACACAAGAAACTTTGCGTTTCTTATGTAGAGAAGTTGCTAGCTTGCGTAGTGATATTGCACAACTTCAGAGTCAGGATAGGTATAATAGACGTCGAAGGAGTCACTCGCGTCAATGCTTCGAAGGGCCACGCGGATGGTGCAAGGCACATTGCGAATACGGACGCAGTGCGAAGTGCCAAGGCGAAAATTGTAATTACCCGCGATTAGGTGGACCCACATGGAAAGGAAGCACAAAACCGGTTGAGAGGAATCCGTCACCGGGAAAAGGGAACAACCACCGCTAGTAGGAGCCGTAGGGGGGTTCCATTGCAAAGGCTCCCAGATATGCCGTTAAAAGGCACACTCAAAGCAAAAGAGGCGACTAGTACAAATAGCATCGAGATAGGAGGCAAGAGAGTTCGATTCTCACTAAGCGGGGATCTTGAAAACATTGCCGGATTGTCCATCAAAAAGTTCATTATTAAGGATTAATTATCTGGATTAGAATTTTTCATAGACACGGGTGCTGAGGTAAGCATAGTTAGGTCAGACGTGGTGGAAGCAGATTGCTCCACATTTGATTATCAACTATGGGCCGCTAACGGTAGTCCAATTGAAGTAAAAGGGATGAAAGAAATGTCGGTAACATTACGCCAGAAATCTTCCTTCCGTTGGAATTTTCTAGTAGCCGATGTCAAGGACCATATCATTGGCATGGATTTTTTGACCCATTTTAAGCTGACATTAGACCCCATAGCTAGGACTATCGCAGAAGGCGTAGGGACATCAACACCTACTGAGTCTAACGTGTCGGCTGTTAGAACAGTCCTCTTACCTCATCCAACAGTTGCACATGACTTTGCCGATATAATCGAGAAGCACCTAGCAGTGTTTCAACCTTTCAGTGCCAAAAGGATAGGTCTGAAGGCAAGAGCAGAACACCTAATAGAATTGGTGGCTCCGTTGCCTTGTTCACCAAAGGCTCAACCATTGGCACAACACAAGCAACAGGTTGCTTTTTCCAAATTTCACCAATTGCGCAAAGATGGGATTTGTAGAAGGTCAAATTCCAATTTTGCTTCCCCAATAGTGGTAGTTCCCAAACCTGAACCGAGTCAATGGAGGGTTTGTGCGAATTATCGTCTATTAAACTCAGTGACGAAGGGTGATTCTTATCCTCTCCCAAACCAGAGTACCTTACTCCGAGATATAATGGGATATGAGGTTTATTCAACTTTAGATCTCCAGAAAGCGTACTATCAAGTACCAATGGAAGAAAGTTCGATACCACTCACCACAGTCAGATTTCCAGGAGGGGGATCGCATGAATTTCTTCGAATGCCTTTTGGTTTGAAAAACGCCAGTCAGACAATTCAGCGTTTGGCTGAAGAAATCCTTCAGAATTGTCCATTTGCGAGAGTATATATAGATGACATAATTATTTTCAGTCGCTCACGAAATGAACATCGTACGCATTTGGAAACGGTTTTGACCAGGCTGGAACAATATGGATTAGTGGTCAAACCAAATAAGAGTAATATAGGTTGCTCTTCAGTTAAATACCTTGGTCATATACTTTCCAAAGACGGAATTAAACCTTTGGAAGATAAGGTCCAATCTATTAAGGCCGTAACAGAACCCCAAACCGTACGCCAGTTGCGAAGGTTCTTGGGCATGATCAGCTATTATCGTCGATTCATTCCAGGTCTAGCCGGAATTCTTGGATCGTTAACAAGCCATCTTACTCTTGAAAAGAGCACGATCAAAAAGTCTTGGCCTATCATCTTGAGTCAAGAAGACCGAGAAAATTTCCAAAGGCCAAGGATATGTTAAGTGACGTAACCACATTAGCACCTGTAGATTGGGAAAACCTTTCGAACAAACTACAGCTGCCTCAGATGTTGCATTAGGGGCAGTGCTACAGCAAAGAGATCAGGACATAGTAAGACCGATTGGGTTTTATAGCCGTAAACTTAATGATCGAGAAAAACGTTATGATACGTTTGGCAAAGAGCTTCTAGCAGTGTATGCCGCTGTGATACACTTCGAGCATTACTTAGACGGGCATAAGTTTAAGTTATCGACCGATAATAAGCCACTGATCAGCATACTTGGTAAAACAGCTAGGCTTAATTACTCTCGTAGAGTAAATTCCCAAATAATACGGTTAGCAGAGTTCGATTTCACTGTGTCTCATATTGCTGGTAAGGAGAATGTGGTGGCCGATGCACTTAGCCTACCGAATGAAGCTGATGTTGAGCTGATATTTCAAGGTCCATTAAAAAATTTAGATGAATCAATGAACGATTTCGTTAGTCAAATCGAGGAAGCGCAAGGATCGGATCCCTTCACATTAGTATTGTCCAAAAGACCAGGATATGTTCGTAAGCTCATAAGTGGCAAGTGGTTGTTATGCGAAACATCTAGAAGTCAACGACGACCATATGTGCCATTGGAGTTACGGGCCAAGATTATCCAAGTGTTGCATGACATGGGTCATCCATTCATTAAAGCCACCATTCGATTAATCAACGACAGATATGTATGGCCGCACATGTCTAAAGACATACGGGTATGGGTAATAGCCTGTGCCAAGTGTCAAACGTGTAAGGTGTGGAGACATACCAGAACCGAGATAAAGAACATTGGAATACAAAATGGACGGTCAGACACATACACAACTCGTTCTGGAAGAATACATTGTCAGCCGAAGAACTATGATTACGTCTATTACTAAACGTTTTTTTGAGAAGGTGGTGTATGTGGAGGATGTTGAATCCTCCGCCTTATATAAAATGACCTTGAATGATAAATTTAAACCACCATAGCTGATTGTAACAACTTTATTTAAAAAGAATTTTTTCTTTTTATTTTCCAGAACATTCTTTGTTTAAATACTTGATTTTTTAAATTGTGTGCTATTTTCAGTTTTTAAGTATCTCGCTTCCTGTCTGGTACTAAAATTTTAGTCTGCTGCATTATAACATTTCTTTCCATTATAAACGATTACAACATTTTACAATATAATCTTCCAATACTTGCCTTGTGTTCTGATATAATATAACACGAGGAGGAGCCTTGGAACAGGTATAATTGTTTTATTTGTGGGTCACGTACACATCAAAACAGATTATTGCTAGCACTGTAGCTTTCCGACTCTCACCTTCCACTTGCCATAATTAAGTGTCAATTTAATTATTAAAACATTTGATCATGGATACCGATATTAAGTATGAGGACACATGCAAGTTAGTGCAGGACATAGCGGACTTGAATTTAAATGACACAAGCAATAATATAAGCATGTCAGAATATACTGTGAATTTTAGGACTTCCAGCGATCTGGCACCTATGGGGCTTACAGACACGAATAGGTTAGGGGCCTCAACAGGTTCAAGCAATCTTAGTTGAGATATCTGTTATTGAAATTTTATTTGTAATTAATGGTATAAACGCCACAGCTTCAAGTAAATGCCGTACGACGTTACAAAGTCAGTTTTGGTGCCAGGATGACTGAGTTAGTACTGTTGGTGGCCCTTAACAGGGCCGGTATTGCGTTCTCTGGCAAATCCCGAGAAGGTCATTTCTTGTAGCAGTGTCCAGAAGTACTCCTAGACACTTGAGACCAGCTCTGGTTGACTGGGGTTGTGGTTATTTCTGTTGCGGCGTTTAAATCCGTGGTGAGAGATTAGCTGAGTAATCTCTTTGAAGTTCTGCAGTAACTGGCTCGTCTCTCTAGTTGTACAGCAACAAGATTGGCGTGACTGAAATTTTCAATGTGTGTGAAGCAAGCTCAAAAATCAGCGTAGGTGACAATAGCAGACAGCACTTCGGAGAAATGCACAGCAGAAGGCAAACGCGACAACTGACTTGCATGGTAAATTCACCGTGCTCAAATAACCTTGATTGTCTTCTCGCACACCATTGTTTAACGGCAAATTTCACTTTTTTCTCATTGGTGCAGCGTAAAATGAATAAAATTTAATTTACGCAATATGTCGGCGAATTGCTTTGTGGCGTTACAATGGGGTTTTGTTTAAAAACTACATACTTCTGTAAACGCCCCGTTTCAAGTAAATGCCATACGACGTTCTAAAGTAAGTTAGGATCCAAGGATAGCTGAGAAAGTACTGTTGTGGGGGGGCACTTATTAGGGCCGTTATTGCGATATTCGGCAAATGCCGAGAAAGTCAGTTAGTGTATCAGTGTCTAGAAATAATCCTAGACACTTGAGATCAGCTCTGGTTGACTGGGTTTTTTTTCATTCTGTTGTGGCTTTATCATCTGTGGTGAGTGAGTAGCTGAGTAATTTCGTTGAAAATCTGCAGTAACTAGCACCCTGAAGGAATCAAATTTAGATGTTACTCCGACTCAATAATTGTGCAGCAACGAGATTGACGTGACCTAAATTGCCTATGTGTATGAAGCAAGTCCAAAAATCAGCGTAGGTGATGGTAGAAGACAGCACGCACACGTAACGCACAGCAGAAGGCAAACTCGACAACTGATTAGCATGGTAAATTCACCGTGTTTAAATAGTTTTTGAAACAAAAGCTCGCACGCCAATGATTAACGGCAAATTTCGCTTGTTTTGCATTACTGCCGCAAAAATTGAATTTGAATTTCATTTACGCAATATATCGGCAAATTGTTTTGAGTCGTTACATCACTTTCCTCTCTAAAAAAAGAAAAAAATCCTCTCGGCGAGGCTTGATAAGAAATGCATGGCAGAGTTCAAACCTAGTCAGGCAACTGGTTATTATTCTGCCCATAGCTATAAAAAATGTACCGTAAATGCTAGGCTGAAGTATGCTTGTGGGTTGCCTTAACAAAGATATGTTTCCAAATAACCACTAGGAATTGCTACAAAAATTTACCTGATTTTCGGATTGCGTACCGAAATATTTGAATCCACTGTCATCCTGATTTTTCCATATATTTCGACCTCCGGGTACGGAGGTCTTTTTCAATGGCAAACACATCACACACTTAGTTGACAATCAATATGTCAAGTGGAAATATTAATTTAAACTGCCTCATTTATACTCGTTTTTAGATCTCTTAAGCATAACGTTTTATAAGCGTACGTCATGACTGTGTGTATGTGTTCTCGTTTGTTTTGGATTGAGGAGTAATCAGTTAATGCACGTGTACACTCATCCTAGTGAAATTACAGCGATTTGGCAACATCTGACTATTCTCTGGATAGACGTGTTTGTGTGTATGTGCGTGAGCGTTTACTTAAAACTGAGAGCTAATCTGTTACACGTAATTTCAGGCACGTGTAACGGTCATACAAGTAAAACTAAAATGATAACTGTCATTTCCTAACTGCACACGTCAGACCTATTTTACACTTACTTTTCTAAATGAAGTAATTACGAGTGGCATTTCGGTGAGGAGGGGGAATGACACTATTAATAGAGTAAATAATTAATAGGTAGCAAAATTAAATTAGAAACGGATAAAGTGTTACAATAGGGTAGAAAGTTAAATTAAACGGTACGTAAAAGAAATTAAAAATTGCCTGATAAAGAAGATATTAGTAATAGTGCAAAGAAAATTTGGCTTTTTTAAAAAAAAAAATAAATAAAATAAAAATAAACCTTGCCATCATGTATAGATAAATGTTTGTTAAAGGTGCTATATTAACAACAGAACGTAAGATAATAGATAAATAAGATAACAAGTAAACAAGGATGAAATATAAGACAATCAGATAATAAATTATAAGATATTGAATTACTCACCCTCCACCTCTAGAAGTTAATATCAATCCAGTGTTCTTATTGTTTTACTTGAGCGAGTTTGTGATTCAGATTCGTGCAATTTACGTTTCCTACCATTATTTAATACTGTATTCCAAATAGGACCTAGTGATTTTTCTACGGCTGTTTCATTCTTGATATCATTTCTCGATTTAATTTCTATGGATACTCTAATCAATCTAGTTGATCTATTAGGGCCACAAATTGATATACGTACTTCCAGTCATGATTAAATTTACTTATAATGCTCATTATAGTGGCTTCAATTAACTTTAGAGGATACCCATTAGCACTGATTATTTCTCGCAGTCTACCTAATTCAATCTCCGTATGCTTTTTATCTGTTAATCTTAAGCTTCTTATTATCATAGATTTTAAGATATCGATTTTCATTCTATATGGGTGATTTGAATTGAAATTAAGAAGGATACCTGAGTTAGTATCCTTCCTATAGACATCCCGTTCTAGTTTGGTACCATTTCTAATTAACTTGACATCCAGAAATGGTAATTCACCACATGATTCATTTTCAATTGTAAATTTCAGCTCGCTCACCTGATTTGCTATATTTAAGAAATTTATCAGTGATTCCAAATAACTAATATATCATCCAAATATCTTACATACAATTTAGGATTAAGGGGCGTTATATCTAAAAGGGTCTTCTCCATGTAATGCATGAAGATATTAGCTATCGGAACTGACAGTGGTTGTCCCATTGGAACACCTCTAATCTGTTTATTAAATTCATTCATAAGTTTAAAATAAGTGGAGGACATACATAAGTCCATCATTTCCATGACATGTCTCATCGTCATTTTACTTCCTTCTAATATTACTGGATGATCAACCAGGAAACGCTGAAAATAATCTAGTGCTTTGGATACTGGTATATTGGTGTACATTGACACCACATCTAAACTCACCAATCTATCGTTTTCATGTAGCTCACATTTATCGACAATCTCAACCAAATGGTATGAATTCATCAAAGTATGGTCTAAGAAGTACGAATATTTCTTTATTCTATGGCATAGAAACTTAGACATTTTATATGTTGACGAGTGCTGGACATTAACAATAATTCTCAAAGGGTTGCCTGGTTTATGTATCTTTACTAAACCGTACACTCTAGGAGTGACTGTATCTCTTTGTATGAGAGCGTTACCATGCGCTTGATCTAATTCTCCTTCAGTAATCATGCAATTGATCAATAATTTAACTTCTCCTTGTAGTTTATCAGTAGGATCTTTATTAATTTTACTGTACACCTCTATATTGTCTAGTTGTTCATACATTTTAGCATTATAGTCAGATTGACTCATTAGAACCGTCGCTCCTCCTTTGTCTGTTTTCAAGCATATCACACTGTTTGCTATTAGTTCATTTCTGAGACTTTTTACTGCATAAATTGGTTTATATTTTGCATTTTCACACGTTAACACAGCTGCGGCTACGTCTATTTCAAACATAACCTTATTCTTTGTCTGAGAGGAATTGTGCTGTTTTAACAGCCTCAGTAATTATCTCATTTTTTGGTTATTTCTCAATATGGATAGCTGTATTCATACCACGGTTAAGTATTTCTAGCTGATTATCATTAAGATTTATTTTAGAAAGGTTTACCACTCGATTAGTTACAGCAGGGAACGTCTTAGTTACGGTCTGTCTATAGATGGCCAAATTTCCTAATTTTTTATCATGCCTGACCTGAACTTTTTTATCTCTCTATTACGTGCGCCATCAGTAAAATCCTCTATACAATATACAATATATGGAAAAATCATGATGACAGTGGATTCAAATATTTCGGTACGCAATCCAAAAATCAGGTAAATTATCTCTTTCCTGTTGCGCAACATGTTTCTTTTAAATCTTATTTTGCTACAAAAATTGTTAGCTGTAGTGTCCGGTCATACCGCGTGAGGCAAAATAGAGCAGTGTAAGGTTTGGGGGTTCCAGTGTGAGGATTTCATAGAAAATTGACACTGAAGTTGCCAGGTTTAAGTTAAAGCATGGGCAGGCTGGATTCCGTCATTGTGTTTATATACGACCAAAGAAGCTAGTGTGTACTACACGTTGTGGTCATGATATATGTAGAGTGGTCTCTGTGCAACAGATGAAGTTTAGATATGCATTGAAAGTGGTCTGTACTATGGTATGAAGCTGATAACTACTTGGTGTTGCTACACGAAAGCGTTAGCTCTAAGTAGTTGGTCAATCCATAATAGGCAGTGTGAGCTCAGGTGCGAGCCATACATTATAGTGTAAAAATATATACAGGAAAATCAAAAGGTAACTGCATAAAAAATATGCACTCGAACATTGACTCAGAGATGGCATAATACCAAAGAACTGTTCAAAATTCTACACAATTGTTAGCTAAGAACAGCTGGTTATACCACGTGTGATGAATGTGAGAAAAATAAAATGAATCATGTGGATTCATAGGTCATATTGCGTAACATAGGGCGCAAGTGATGCGCATTAAGTTAAAAATTTTTATACGTAGAATAACGAAATATTAACGTTAAAATAATATCAAAGCAAGCTATTGCTAGGTTGAGATTGTAGGCAGATGGAGCCTGAGACGTGTGTAGAAGGTTGAATGCTCTCAGGATCAGGCGGTTTGATAAACGGTTTCAACCTGTCTATGCTTACTGATGTCGCTGTCGCGCCTAGCATAATAATGAATTATTTGGGTTGTCTGAGCAAAATCGGGTAAGGACCGCGATACTTTGGTTGTAGTGGTGCAACAACAGTGTCGTTGCGAACGAGTACTCTCTTGCAGCTATGGAGCTGTGGGTGAACGAAGACTGGACGAGGCGTATGTCTCGGCTGCTGTTCAGACATGTTACCGAAATAAAGTAGGAGGCGAGTAGCATCTTCTTGTGGGTCATCTTGTGTGGTTAATAGAAGTGGGAACTGACTAGACATACAAGAGTTGTGACGAAGACGTTTTAATGGATTCACGTGAGAAGAAATGGTCGTTGAAAATCTGGATGAGTTAGCATTATAGCATTTGCTAACGAGTTGATGGCGAGTCGAATTAATTCCTTGTCTACAGATGACCAAGTAATGATGGAATTCTTGCTAAGTCCTTTTCGATTCCGCAGGTACCTGCACAAAGAATAAAGTTGTCTTGAAATGACGGGAAGGAACTTGTGATAGTAGTTTAGTATTCCCAAAAATTTTCTGAAACTCGATAACTGTCTTAGGTGACTAGATATTCCTGATTGAATTCGACTTTGACTGCAAAGTTTGAATACCTTGTCGTGTGATACGATGCCCTAGGAATTCCACCGATGTGCTTGCAATCTGTGTCTTGTCGCAGTTGATCTTGAGTCCGTGGATGGATAAGTGTGAGAGGACATTTCGTAGATGATTGGCATGAGATTCTAAGTCTGGACCGAATAACATTACGTCATCGAGATATGACATACAGTAAGCGGCCTCGTCGCGATGTTTATTAACCATGAATCTTTGAAATGTCTGTGTAGCGCACTTAAGACCAAAAGTCATTTAAAGATTACCTGATCTGCGTTTTGACTAACGCAGCTTTCATTGTTCCAGTAAATTTCATTTTTCATAATATTTCGATCTACATTACCGGACTCTATATTAAGTAGGAAAGTGAAATCAATAGCTTTAAAATACAATATAAGGACCGTTTTAAGACAGCCCCTTACACTAGGCACTATACTCCCTAACCAAAAAGGAAAGATTGAACCCTTAGACACTTCAGGAGTGTATGAGATCCCATGCAATGATTGTAGTCTCAAGTATGTTGGTGAGACCATGCGTCCAATCAAAGTAAGAAGAGGTGAACATAAAACTGCGTGTAAGTATGGACATATTGCTAAATCAGATCTTGCTCGTCATGTGGTGGAGACTGGGCATACTATTGACTGGGAAGAATGCAAACGCATAGCAATATGTAGTCGTAATAGGGTGACGAGATTGATTAGGGAATCTATAAAAATTAAATCTAGAGATGATATTATGAATGAAACAGCTGTTGAAAAATCTTTAGGTCCGATTTGGAATACTGCACTAGTTAATGGAAAGAAAAGGCAATTGCATGAATTGGTAACTGAATCTAGCTCCAGTAAAAGATTAAGAACATCAGATTAAGATTAACTAATTATTGGGCTTTTATTCAAGAAATGAATAAACAATTATGAATATAGCCTTCAAATTTCATCTCTAACTATTCATTTGATTTTAAAACAAATAGTGATTTCAACCTTAATTTTCTGTTTACACCCCCACCCTACCCATTGGAAATATTCTAATAATACAATATTTATAAATAATAATTTGTATGACGCGTGCAAAGGGTAAATTAATGTCTATTGACTGCAGTTTCATTTAGATGTACCCACATGTGTATCAAAATAATTTAACCAAGTTTTTTCTAGTTATGCATACACATACACATGCACATGCGTGGCGTGCGCCAATAACTGTTATTAACTTATCTATCTTGAGTATAACTTAGTGGTTTGAATTGTAAATTAACATGTGCATTAGTCGTTTCGGACTTCTGGTCTTATCACTCATGGCATGTTTTTATGACGAGTGTTTCTGAATTATGGGTCTCCCCATCTCAGTTACGTCATTTACATTGAGTGTGAAAAAAACGAATAGTTATTGCATGCAATTGATAAATTATTATTCAGCCACTCTTGTCTAAATTAGTTAGATGAAAACAACGGTTATAAAAATGCACACACACACATGTGACACGCGAATATCTAATGAAAGGTCAGTCTGTGGTATATAAATATTATGACTAGAGGAAATAACACATTTGCTTCATTTGTTTCGTGAAATGCATCTGATGAAGATCTACGGTAATGTAGATCGAAATATTATGAAAAAAGAAATTTACTGGAACAATGAAAGCTGCGTTAGTCAAAACGCAGATCAGGTAATTTCAATTAATTCAGTACCGCACAAAAAACATTCCTTCAAGAGTCATTTAAAGATATTCGAAAAGGTCAAATGGAGTGATGACCGCAGTCTTTCCAATATTTTCTGGCGCTATCGAGATGTGGTGGTAGGCTTCTCTGAGGTCAATCACTGAGAAGAACTTGCTGGCGCTAAGTATTTCAAGTAAATTGTTAATATTAGGAATAGAATATGCATTGGATTTGGTCACCAAATTTAACTTGCGATAATCGCCACAGGCTCTCTACGATTCGTTTGATTTGGAGACTAAGTGCAGTGGTGACGCCCATGAACTTTTCGCTGGTCTGCTGATTCCCTCTGCCAACAGCCTTGAAACTTCCTCTTGGGCAGCTTTCAGTTTAACAGGGAGCCAGTGGTCGCTTCTTCAGTGCAATAGGTAGTCCTTATGTGACGATATGGTGCATTGTGTTGGAGATTCGTAGCTCTGACTTTCTGAGATCGAAAAGCGACTTGTTTTGTTGTAAAGCTGCTGATATCTTTGCTGAATGATGCACTGGGTTTGGCTGAATGACCTGTAACTCGAAACGCTCGGAGGCAAATGTCCAAAACCTTTGCTCAATTCCGGTGAGGGGTCGCTCATTGAATCACCCTTGAGAACTGAAACTTCTGCACCTGTGTCTACAAAAAATTCTTCGCCAGTTCTGAAATCGAGAAGATGTAGAAGCTCGTTGGTCTGTTTGGCCGGGTCATACAATCAAGAATGCTGGACAATGCGAATTGCATTGCTGTCTATGTGGCATATTCTGCATGGATGGGAGGAGTCAACAGAAACTGCAGCTGTAGATATTTGAAAATTTGTAAGTGAGGAACAGAAACTGTGTTGTTGTTGATTTTGGTCATCTAAGGAAGGAAATTGAAATACGTTTGGTAAGTTCTCCAAACAATGCAGGCAATTTCGACAATTATAAAAAATACTTTTGTTGATTAAATCACCAAACTTTCAGAGAATATCTACTGAATGACCGAGGTGGTCTCGATTGTTGTTTATTCTGATTTAGACAGTGCTGGTTTGTAGTTATATTAGCATGTGTCCTGTCGATGACGCTTCTTTAAAGAAATTTATTCAAATCTGAAATGTCTCTCTCCAAAGTGGATAGCCCAGCGTCATCATATGTGAGACAGGTGGATGTACACTGAGCTAAACTAGAATTCAGGGTATTCAAGTTTGGAAATGACTTTTAGGGAATGAATAATACATAAAGGAACTTATATTTTTATATATATATAAAGGAAATTTTAAAGCATACGTGCCCTATAAGTTATTCTCCTGTGACGATATGGTGCATCGTGTTGGAGACTCGTAGCACTGACTTGCTGAGATCGAAAAGCGACTTGTTTTGTTGTAAAGCTGCTGATATCTCTGATGAATGATGCACTGGGGTTGGCTGAATGACCTGTAACTCCAAACGCTCGGAGGCAAGTGTCCATAAACTTTGCTCAAGTCCGGTATAGGGGTCAATGAACTTTTGATTGACAAGATCAACAATGAGCCGAAATTTTAAAAGGACATCAAGACCTATTATGTTGTGTGAAACCTTGGCTACGATGAAGTTGTGAGTAAATTCATGCCGTAAACTTATGTTGAGTGTGCGATACCAACTGCCATAAGTAGATATGGGCTCCCCAGTAGCTGTTGCGAGTATAACACCTAGCGACATCTCGGCAATTGAATCATACATCTACGATGAATTCTTCGCCAGTTCTGAAACCAAGAAGATGCAGAGTTTCGTTGGGCTGTTTGGTCGGGTCATGCAAAACAAGTATCTGGTGATTGCGATTAACATTTACATTACACATTCATCTAGGAGATTGTACCGTCCTATTATCCCACATTCCTCACTCCGATATATTGTTGGCGGATTTTTGCTGGGTTGCTATCTAGTTCGTGATTCTATACCCGTCCTACATATCCATGGTGGCTATTATTGCTACCCTAGCACATGATCAGTCTCTGATCAAATATTTAGTTCACTGCTTGCTATGGTTTTAACTCATGTCATTATATTAATCCATTATTCTATGTGGACAGTAAATCCTTCACATAAATTACGAATAATCCAAATAAGCGAAATAAATCCGCAGTGACATAATAGTCCACCGCGTGATCCTCGCGGATCACGCGCGGTTCTGTTTATTTTATAAAAACCCTATCAATTACAAATTAAATTGCAGTTCAAGAAATATCGATTGAAACTGCTTGAAACTAACAGAGATTGTTCCTAAAATTACAGTTAAGAGAAATATTGTGTAAGAACAGAGTTAGAATATTTGACCTTAAAGAGCACTGTATTTATAAAAAACGAAGATCGTTGGGTTGTTACACGGAGCCGCGTGTTACAATATAGTGGTTAAAGGGCGTAATACCGACTTCAACTTATGAGTCGCCAGTAATCACGAAACGAATGTGCATGAGATTATGTGCATGTGTACACTCTTCCAAATGAGGTTACAGTGATATAATGACAGTTACTGACAACTCACTAAATAAGCGTACGCATGCCTGTGTGTATGTGTTCTCGTTTGTTTTAGATTGAGGAGTAATCAATTACTGCACGTGTACACTCATCTTAGTGAAATTACAGCGATTTAGCAACATCTAACTATTTGCTGGATAAGCGTATGTCAATTCTGTATGTTTGTGCGTATCTGCGTGAGCGTTAACTTAAGACTGAGAACTAATCTGTTACATGTAACTGCAGGCACGTGTAACAGTCATTCAAGTAAAACAAAAATAATAACTGTCATTTCCTAAATGCGCACGCCAGACCTACTTTTATGCATACTTTCCTAAATGAAGTAATTACGAGTAGCATTCCGGTGAGGAGGGGGCAAGATACTATGAATACCGTAAATAATTAAGAGTTAGCAATATTAAATTAGAAACGAATAGTGTTTCAATAGGGTAGAAAGTTAAATTAAAAGGTTCGTAAAAGAAACTAAAAAATTGCCTGATAAAGAAGATACTAGTAATAGTGCAAAGAAAATTTGGCTTTTTTTAAAAAAGAACGATATAAATAAATCCTTGCCATCATGTATAGATAAATGTTTGTTAAAAGCGCTACACTAACAACAGAACGTAAGATAATAGATAAATAAGATAACAAGTAAACAAGGATGAAATATAAGACAATCAGATAATAAATTATAAGATATTGAATTACTCACCCTCCACCTCTGTAAGTTAATATCAGTCCAGTGTTCTTATTCTTTTACTTGAGCGAGTTTCTGATTCAGATTCGCGCAATCTTCGTTTTCTACTATTATTTAAGGCTGTATTCCAAATAGGACCTAGTGATTTTTATACGGCTGTTTCATTCATGATACCATATTTTGATTTAATTTCTATGGATTCTCTAATCAATCCAGTCGATCTGCCACGGCTACAAATTGATATACGTCTACACCCATCCCAATTGATTGAGTGTCCTGTCTCTACTGGATGGCGTGCAAGATCCGATCTATTAACATGGCAATACTTGCATGCGATTTTATGTTCCCCTCTTCTTACCCTAATTGGACGCATGGTTTCACCTACATACATCAGGTTACAGTTGTTACATGGAAATTCATATACTCCTGAATAGAACCATTAGGCACATCAATTTTTTAATTTCTTTTACGAACCTTTTAATTTAACTTTCTACTCTAATGAAACACTTTCCATTTCTAATTTAATTTTGCTAACACTTAATTATTTACTGTATTCATATTATCTTGCCCCTCCTCACCGAAATGACACTCGTAATTACTTCATTTTGTAAAGTACGTGTAAAAATAGGTCTGATGTGTGCATTTAGGAAATGACAGTTATCATTTTAGTTTCACTTGAATGACTGTTACACCTGCCTTTAATTACATGTAACAGATTAGTTCACAGTTTTAATTAAACGCTCATGCACATACACACAAACATACAGATCTGAGATACGCTTATACAGTGAATAGTCAGATGTTGCTAAATCGCTGTAATTTCAATGGGATGAATGTACACGTGCAGTAATTGATTACTTCTCAATCCAAAACAAACGAAAACACATACACACAGACATGACGTACGCTTGTCTAGTGAGTTGTCAGTAATTGTCATTAAATCACTGTAACCTCATTTCAAAGAGTGTACACATGCAGAAAAACACACAAACCAATTTGATATACATTTATCCAATAAAACACAAGTTATGCTTAAGAGATCTAACACCAAGTATAAATGGGGCAGTTTAAAATACAATTTTCCACTTGAAATATTGATTGTCATTTGTGGATGATGAGCTTTCCATTGAAAAAGCCTCCATATCCGGATGCCGAAATATATGGAGAATTCATGATGGCAGTGGATTCAAACAATTCGGTGCGCAATCTGAAAATCAGGTAAAAAAGCCAGGATTTTTATTTTTGTGAGCTCTTGATCGATTATCTGTGATTTATTACCATAAGGCTAAGGCACTCTGGATTTAATAGCTGTTATTTATAACATGCTGGTTTTGGGCCTAGATACTAACTTTGTGTTAACAATATTTTATTTTGTTGCCGTCTAGAGCACGACACTTTGAATTTTAAGCTACTTTGTAACATTGTTCATAACACACGTATGATACTTCGACTTAGCCTTCTCCCATCACGACACTGGTGAAGAAATTGAGACTGATTATAAGCACGGTACACGAAACAGATTTCTTTCAATATCAGCTACCAGGCATATGTAGGAATATCATAGCATCAGTAAATATACCGCTACCCCGAAAAACACCTCCTACATTCTATCCTAATGAAACATTTTGTTTTTATTTTGATTTTTATAACTTTTAATTATTTACTGTGAAAGTTTTGTAACAGGGTATTCACAGTTCATTTCCCCCCTTCCTTACCTGGATGCCACTCGATTTACATCTATCATTTTATTTTCACTTAGATGAATGATGCACGTACTGTTAATTATATGTAACTGATAACATTTCAGTTCTTAATAAAGGTACGAACACACTGGCTTGGTGTACGTTTATCTGGTGAATCGTCATATGTAATTAGATCACCTTAATTTTACTTGGATGAGTGTACATATGCCGTATCTTATTAAATCTCAATATTCACAATTTATTTCCCCTCCTTCCTTACCTGGATGCCATTCGATTTACATCTATCATTTTATTTTCACTTAGGTGAATGATGCACGTACTGTTAATTATATGAAACTGATAACATTTCAGTTCTTAATAAAGGTACTAACACACTGGCTCGGTCTACGCTTATCTAGTCAATCGTCATATGTAGTTAGATCACCGTAATTTTGCTTGGATGAGTGTACATATGCCGTATCTTATTAAATCTCAATCGAAAGCAAACTATAGCATCTACACAAATTCATGACATGTGCTTATCTAATGAATCGTCAGTCATCATCATCATGCCCAGCCATACAAAGACAAAATTGACAAATATTTCACCGCCATATAAACATAATAAGTGAGAAAAAATTTATAAATAACGACAAAATTAATAATTTAGACAGAAATTAATAGTTAGATTACGATAGAGATGGAAAGAAAGAGTAACCTTTTACTTTTAGTATATTGACCAAGAAAACTCGCAGAAATCAGACAAACTATAATTCTACACAACACCATTATGGCGAAGTCAGCATTAGAGCAAGGCAACTTCAGAAATAGAGCTTCCTTGCGGCTTTCACTGTATCACGTCATAAACAAACCAATCCTAGCTGTCAACTTTGCCCTACTAAGTAAAGAATTTAACAAAGATGATTCTACTAGAGATCTGCAACAAGATTTTCACTGAGCTCGATTTGATGCCATATCATGGTTTTTAACCGATAACTATGATGCGCACGTGGACCCCGTTCTGACAGACAGGTGAGTCTTATACTGCTCAACTTAGATGTAAGTGATTTCAACTGTTTCTGCCATGTCGAAAAAGCCCACCTTGTTTCTAACGCCAATATGGTGCTGGATGAGAGAACAGAGTTCTGCTGGGCAACCAAATTGAGGGCATATACAAAATGTGAGCGAGCCAACGAATTTGATGGAGCCTTATTTGCTTTTCTAACGAGTAACACTTGTTGACAGATCCAAAAATACGCCTACGAATATCAACGTTGATTTTTCGTTGTTGGTAACCAACATGTGCTATGCTTCTCAAAAAACTATGGTCAAATATATGTAAGCGTCTAAAATCACCAATTCTAAGACGCCAAGTTTCACTATAATATAGTACAGACGCATTGTAAACACAACTTTTAAAGCAGACTGAAATATTAATATTTCTGCATAAATGGTGAAGTTTCGAGAAAGCTACTCTAGCTTTCGCAATTTTATTTCTCACCTCGTCAGACATATTGCCTAAGTTATTGTTAGAGCTCCCAAGATCTGCAAAACTCTCAACTATGTCTAGATCTTTATTCAGCAGTTGCAGTGCTAGAGTGAGTGGTGGGTTATCATGTAAAAGTATATTACATTTAGAGGGTGTGAATTTAATAACGAAAGATGGAACAAAGTCTGCGAATCTACTCAAGGTGGCCTGAGCTACATCTCAATTGTTGAATAACAGTACGATATAGTCTGTATATTCAAGATCGACTAGTTTACAGCCCGAGAGATCTCTAATACCATCATCTCGAATGTGTGGACGAAAAAGTTTAGCCAACGCTCCCGAATTAATATCGCCACCATCATTAAATATTCCTTAAAGAAAATGTCCTGCGGCTTTGGGTTATTTAAGTGATAGAATTCCGTCCCGCATTTTTAACTCTAATTGTTCTTCGAGACTAATATTCCACACCGTAGATATAGACATGCTTTCGGAAATCGGAACTGACGCAAGTGCCAACGAAAATTTATCTGTGAAGTGTTCGGCCCACTTATCAAGACTACTTAATCTATCGAATATTAAATGATTGTTACTATCAGTTATAGTTTCGCTAACTTTTAATTTTCTCGGATCTGTTGCGCCAATAATTTGAAACAAACAGCGACTATTATCTTTTAGGAGGTTTTGTAATTATAGTAAAAGCTTTTGCGGGGTAGCTGTTTATTTAGTAATGATTTCCTACATTTTATTGGTGGCTGTTATCCCCAACCGTTCCATGATCAGTCCCTGACATTTTCCGAAGGATGAAGTAAGAAAACTCATCCATTTTCAGACGTTTATTGCAAATGGTGTAGCTAAGCATGAATCAATTCACATATAAACAAAACGGACCGTGCTTTAGACGGCAACAAAATGATATATTGTCAACACAATTGCATGTCTTATACACAAGTAATTATCAGGAACATAATCGACTGAATCGTGATGAATACATGTAAATAATTGAAAATATATGATGATATAACTCCAGACTGATTAGCAATTAAGTTTAAAATCACTGGTAAATATTGTCATTGATAATTGATGGATAATAATCGTGTAAAAACAGTCTTGAAAAAATATCACAAATAATTATTCCACTGTTTGCTAGGTTTTGAATGCTTTAGTTATAATAATCCATTAAACTCTGATGTCCTGATGCATAGAATAATATCTGAACTGTTATTAATAAAGTACACTGAGATTAATGCAAAAAAAGTCAATAAATCCATATAGGCCCTATAATCCACCGCGTGTTAACTGCGTATTGCCCGCGAGTGTGTATATTTATTAAACAAAACCCTATTAAATACAATTAAATTTGCAGTTCAAGAAATCTCAATTAAAACTGCTTGAAACTAACAGAGATTGTTTCTAAAATCCCAGTTAAGAGAAATATTGTGTAAAAACAGAGTTAGACTATTTGACCATAAAGTGAACTATATTAGTCAAAATTGGACATCATTGGGTTGTAAGTTGGAGCCGCGTGTTACAATCTGACATGAACTCTTCTTCCATTTTTTCAGTCTTTCTGGCCATAAAGATTCGCAAAAATTTTTAGACTGCGCTTAAGTTGGCGTCTTATATTGCGACAAATATTGTTATGAGTAGGTGTAATTAAATTCTATCTATTTTATTTCGATTTGTATACAAATGCAGACATATACACGTATTTAAACCACACAAATACCTTGTAAAACAAAATATATGCTTAAAAGGTTTAGTAATAAATATAATTGAAACAGTTTAAACTAAATTTACCAATTGGTTTAATGATCGTCTAGTTATTTGTGGGATGTGCTACACATTAAAAATTTTTCAGAAACTGAGAACCAAAATATACGGATTAAAATTGAATACAGTGGATACAAACAACTTGTTGGGTACAAAAATGGCCAGGTAATTTATGTATTCTCTGTACAAAATCATGTTTATTTTAAATCATCATATGTAGTCAATCTCGCGAAGAAAAACGAGAGCACTTCGATACCGTGTTATCAATGATGTATGTATTTATGGATGTGTCGTAAAACCAGATAAAAGCACGTTTGTTTGCTCATCCGTAAAAATTCTTGGACGTTACATTAGAAAAGAGGGAATTAAACCGTTAGAGGATAAGGTTCAGGCGATCCAAGAACTCCGAACCGTAGATTTTTTGTGAATTAGAGTTCATTACAGCCGTTTTGATAGATTTAACTGGAATTTTGGGATCTTTTACACACGAACTCACACGTGAGAAGAGTAAAATCAAGACGTCCGGGCCTATAACGTTGAACCCGGAAGATCGAGAAAAATTCAAATGTGCAAAGTTTATTTTGCGTAGAATAACAAAATTTTCACATGTGGAATTGACTAAACCTTTTGAACTGGTAACAGATGCTTCCGATGTAGCCATCGGAGCAGTGCTGCATCAGAGAGTTAGTGAACACGTCATGTTGATAGGATTTTATAGTAGGAAAATCCAGGATCGTAAAGAGCGATATGACACAATTTGGAAAGAGTTGATTGTGGTTTATGCTGCAGTCCTGCATTTAGAGCATTACTTGGATGGGCAGCAGTTCAAGATATAAGCCTTTGATATGTATCCTAGGTAAAATCAACAAGTTTAATTATTCGCGACTGGTGAATCCACAAATACCCTGACTAAAAGTATTTGACTTCACCAGCACTCATATTTCGGGAAAAAAGAATGTGGGGGCGGACATCATCTGCAGACCACGCGTAGCAGATATAAACCTGATCCGGTCGGAGCCACTCGTTGTCTTTATTGCATTTTCGACTGATTTTGCCCAACAGCTGGAAACGCAGGCTGTTGATCCTATAGTATTTGGGTTGGCTAAGAAATCAGTGTAAACATGCAAGTCGGTATGAAATAAGTGGTTACTGTGTGAAGTCTCCAGGAACCAACCTGGAAAATATGTACCGTTGGAATTAAGGTACAAAGCAATTCAACAACTGCATGAATTTGGTCACACATCCATTAAGGTAATTATAAGGTTGTTTTCTGATAGATATATATGGCTAAAGATGTAGAAAGACAAAATGGCTTGGATAAAGACATGTGCCCAGTGTCAAATTTGAAAAGTATGACGTAACACTAAAACCGAGGTTAAAACGATTGGTATATCTGCGGGATGTTTCATACATATGCACATCGATATTGGAAAAATGCTAGAAATCTCTGGTCAGAGGTATCTACTCACAATGATTGATCGATTCAGTCGTCAGTTTGAAGTTATTGTCCTAAAGGATTTGATAGCTCAATACATTCTACTTATTTTCTTGCATAATTGGATATCACGATATGATGTACCGTTAAGAGTAACTAGTGGTCGTGGTAGTCAATTCATGTCTGAACTCTTTCTCGAGTCATTAAATGACATGGGGATTGTAGTAAGGCACAAAAATGCATACAATCCTAAAGTTAATTGCATGGTTTAGAGGCTGCATAGGAAATTGAATGCTGCATTATGATGCACTGGAGGATCTAGTTGCGCACATGATTTACCTATAGTTTTTCTTGCAAATCCAAACGGTTACTGAGAATAGCTAGAACATCAATAACAGAGCTTGTTTATTGAGAGAAATTGAGGTTACTTGGAGATCTTATAGACGCCCCAAATTGTCTCCATTTGGCCTGTTGTTCAGTAAATTAGTTTTTATGAGCACTGAGGGACAAAATGAATCTCTTAGTTCCAACCAAGTTAAAGGTTTAAGGTCAAAATATCATGTGTGTTCAGATTTTAAGCTGGCGTCACATGTATAAATAACCAACGGGAAATGACGAAATTGTCTGAATATGTTTTACACGGAATCATTCAAAATCAATTCTACGACAGATAAAAACATATTCATAGAATTGAATCGTACAGAAAAGTGTATAGCACTAGATCGTTGCGTTCCACAGTTTACTTGGAAAAAGGAAAATCCGGATGACAATACCCATCAAAATATCAAGGCCTGAGGCGAGACCTGATTCGGAGATGTGATAAAATGAGAAAGAGTCAAACAAATATGAAAAGGAAGTGAAGCGCAAATTCAAGACAACGGAAGAAAGACATCTAAGTTATATGGAAATGAAACCTAGCAAAGTACAAGCATGACATGAAGAAATTCGTTCTAGAAGAGTCGATAATAAACCGACTAAAGTTGACTGAGATCACGTATGAGCATGCATCTTAAGTATGATGGTGTATGTGGAGTTTGATTAACTACTCATATAAAATTTAATCAATTTTTATTTTCGGACATTTGAAGATACCAATGATTTCCTAGACAAAGTTCATTTTTTTAGGAAATAATGCAATATTTTTGTAATATTGTTTAATTTTCAAAATTATGGTTTGTATTTTTTACTTTAACATTCATTCTGTTTGAGATTTTTTCGTCGCAAGGTAAGTTGTTCTATAATTCTGTTACAGCCATATTTGTTTTCCGGAATTTGAATCTTTCCTTCCTTAATCTTCATAATAATTAATTGAATTAACGACAAATTATTATTCGTACTGATATCTCGGGAAGGATATCAAATTTCGCACGAGTGCATTAATTTGTTTCTCTGCTTTCAAGGTTTTTGCTTCAGAAAGCTATACTGTGGCAATCAGTGAGACGGTGAGCATTCGCATTCTCTTGTTATAAATAATTTGTGATAAATTTTATTTTTATATAATGGATAACAGCATCAAATGTGAGGATGCAGAGTTGTCGAAGGGAGGACTTAAGAAAGTTAACTTAAAGGAAGGCGCTAAAAGGAATGAGGAATTTAGTTTTCTAAATTTGGTGACCATTCTAATTTTATTGTATACACAAATATGGCATCACAGGAGCTCTTCTATGGCAGTAAACAAACGGTCTGGGCAAAAGAAGACGAGCACGCCAGGATTTCTTGGTCGTACTCTTTTCACGGACGAAATGTCGAGTTAACGATCCAAAATCCCCAGCTAAACCTGGTATAAAACGACGATAAAATCTTATTATCTCAAAATATCTACGTAGTTCACGTACTGTTCTTGGTTCCGGAACATTACTGATTGTCCAGATTTTATCCTCCAAGGGTTTAGTTCCCTCCTTCGAAATAGAATTTCCAAGAAATTTTTCAATTGAGCAACCGATCATGCTCTTCTCTGGCTTGACAACCATCATCATTATCATATAGAGTCATACAAAAGCCAAAAGTGACTAATTTTTCACTATCATATAAACATAAGTCGTTCATGGCTATATGTAGAATGTATAAGAACACTCGATCACCTAGCCCAAGTGAGAATGATTTGTATTCTGAGTTTTCCTTCTCTTAGATAGTCTACTAAAAAAGCTGATGAACAGTATCTGTCCAGATGCCAGTAGCCAAAGTTTCCTTCAGTAGCCTAAACATGCCCCACGCGTCTGGCATGCTTGCTCTCATTCCGTCAAACACATTTAAAAATAACGTTTAATGCGCAGTTAAACCCAACTTGAGGCTTCGCGTACAACTGGATGATGTCTGTGTCACTTCAGATCTAAGAAGTTTCATGCTACCATTTCCGAACTGACTAGTTTCTATCGCCATTCGTCAGGCCGGAATTTCTATGGCCACAGTTATCTCTTCCCGTTTAGCTCATTTCACAATATGTTGATTTGCCAATATGAAAATGCCTTTTCCCATAGAATGGTTTTCCAGTTCTAAGACGTACTGCAGTTTTATACAATTTAACTTACTACTTGATGTTGGTGAAAACCATTCCATATTGCTCCAGCTTTGATAACACTGCGTTCAAGTGATTTCGGTGTTCTTCTTCAGATCGACTACATATGATGATATTGCTTATGCAAACTCAAGTTAATGTGTAGTCATGAAGAAATTCCTACGCCAGACGCTGGAATGTCTGATTTCTATTCTTCAATTCAAATGCCATACATAAGAACTCACGCGATCCACCACAGGAAACCGCAGTGCGCTGAGTAGTGTAGACTCTGACACCATAGGTATATGATAGTATTTTAAACCTCATACTCCATGATATCCCTAAGCAAAGTACTCTGATTTGGTAGGAGATACAAAATACCTTTCGTTACAAAATTCAACTTTGGAAACCATCACTATTGAAGACGTAAAGTTTGAATTTGAGAGCCTACAAAATCCTTCTTCTCTTAATCGCTGAAAATCTTCGATGTTGATCTGGTTCTTATGCTGCTTTAACGGTTGAGCCATAGGCAAATAAAGTAATGGTTCGACCAACTCGATTTGGTGTTATATTCATGTCTTCGGCCCATTCTGTTTAGCATTGAATGGTAGAAACAGAGATGTTTTGCATGAACTTCCGCTAAGTAATCAACAACGAAAGGTTTAGGTAGGTGAACTTACCTAACCACTTTGGACCCATCCTCAGTATGTCACTGCCCCCTGGTATTGTCCAATATTCCGGGTCTTCTGGTTTAATGCCAGCTTAAAATGGATTAAAATTCCATCCCAGTGTTGTTGTTCTTTATGCCAACGACGAGAAAATTCCACGTAAACGACTATTCCTGTCCTAATATTACTGATAATACTTTATTTCTTGTAACATTTATTGAACTACTGTGGGCGTCCCAAAATCACTATTCTAATGTGAGGCAATCAATTTCCACCACATTGGATTGAACTATGCTCAACTTAACACCCGTATCTATTAAGATTTTAAAACCAATTAGTTCAGCCATTATGACGAAATTGTGGCTATTAAAGCCAGCAACCTCCATACATATTATCCATCGAAATTCTTAAACTTCGGTGATTTCAGGATGCCAGGGATAGGCACTCTTTGGAGCTTTTCATGCGCAAACCGCCCTCTTTATGGTTCCTACTAATTGGGGCTCAACTAGTTTTCCAGATATTTACGCCTAGCTTCTGGACGAAAACTATCCTTCCATCGAGGATCACACAAGAGCAGAAAGTTGCAACCTTCGCCTCGACATTTTCCAAGCTCGGCAGGCCTCCGATGCGAAATGCAATACTGACGTGGTCCTTGATCAGCAGCATGCGATTTCCTTCCTGGCGATTAAAAGTCGTCCGTTGACCGTGATAATGTGCCCTTCCTCTGACAGAATTTTCAACCTTGTGTTTCACGATACACCTATAATGTCGTAAAGTAGTAAGCACGTTCTCTGAGGCCAAGAGTCTTTTTTAGATTAATCAATGATTTATTGTGCGTGTGGTAGTAACAATACTTTAAACCATGTTTGGAGCTTGAATTAAACACCAATCAATTTTATTTAACCAGTCGTTGAATAACCTAACAAAACTACCGCCATTCGCACGCATTGGCGCGGTTCGACCTTAAATGTTTATCATCAGAATACGGCGGAAAACTGACTAGCGAGGAAAAAACCGCATTGCATATATATGGAAAGCAAAATTAGATTTGTGACTCTCACATCTTTACATATGTGTGTGGCGAAAGCTGCAAACAGTAATTGTGTTGCGAACCTAGTAACAAATTAGTTCAATTGTGACCTGAAGGATAAACCAAAGGCAGCATGAACGGAAAGTATAATCTCATGCACATTTGTTTCGTGCTTACTAGCAACTCATAAGTAGGAGCCGGTATTACGCCCTTTACCCACTATATTATTGAGTGAAGAATGTGGGATAATAGGAAGGTACAATCATGACTTCTTAGAAATTATGCAGCCGACATTTGCAGTCAAATACAATGTTTTCAGGACTACTAGATAAGTGGGCCACTTATCCAATTTTGCTTTTCATAGATATGCAATGCGGTTTGATCCTCGCTAGTCAGTTTCTGTCGTACTCTGATGATGACCTTGGAAGGTCGAAACATGTCAGTGCGTGCGAAATGACTATAGTTTTTTTGTTTGTTTGACGACTGTTTACATACATTGGATTGGTGTTTACATCAAGCTCGCAAACATTTTTTGATTCGTCGTAATTGCTGCTAATGTGACGAGTCTACAGTTGCGACGCACATGTCCGGTTCCTATTGTCGGTACAATTTTTCCAATCCTTTGAGCTTCATTCACCACTAATTCTAATAAATAATAAACATTTAGAGTTGCTCTTAGACGTGCAGGAAATTCTGCCACCAATATACTTGTAACAAATTATCGAAAGATAGAAAGCCCAATAGATTTGGCAAGCAGTCTATCATAAAATTGAGATGGAAGTGCTTTTCCCATCTTTCCCTGATGTAGTAAGTCAGTAATTTGCTGAGTTCCTTAGGTTTGATAGTGTCTTTGAAGCCCATTCAATGTAAGCTCAAATAAATTCCATAGTTGACTGCCCATGATGAGTTTCTTAAATCTGGACAACTTACTTTCCAATTTTACTGGCAATGACCACCAGGCCGACAAAAATTTATGTTGGGTCCGTAATCCTTCTTACTTTCACAAACCGTTTTGCGTCATCAACCTATTCAAAGTAGATGTCTGGTTTGTACGCAGTGATATATATTGCTTTTTAATACGGTTTCGAACGGCGCGATCTTTTTCTTTTGTAAATCTTTTCATATAACAGATTCTGGCGCGGTCAACATCTTTTGTAAATGCCTGCCGGTCACTACCACAAGAGAGCACCTGTGATGCTAGATTCATGTATCAAATAGAATAAGAACGAATAATTAAATCCCCATTCATTTGGAAACTGCTCGTGACGGAGAACAAACAATTATGCTAGTGTGTACTATGCGTAGAGAAAATAGTAACAAAAAGTTCAAATATGACCAGAAAGATTAACCAAAGAAAGCCTGAACTGAAAATCTAATCTCGGGCAATTTTTTTTCATGCTTACTGGCGACTCATCAGTTGGAGCCGGTACTGCGCCCTTTATCCTTTGTATATTTGAATGAGAAATGTGGGAAAACATGAAAGTACAATCTTCTATACGTAGGTATAAACCATCAGTTGTAAAGCTAACTTTATATAATGTGTATAGCAATGAGACTATACATAATATATATACCGAGTTTGCCCACACTATGGTATTGCGTCAATATACGATGCCAACATTACAGTACCAAATTGTTCATGATGTCAACACAATGGTTACCAAGACGGTAAATGGTACTAACACGATGGATGTCACTATTTGCTAAAATTCACCAAATTTGAACATTACAACTATTTCTGAACAACTGTTACACCAGCAAATCAATACTTTTCGGCCTTGATCTTTATCAGTTATAACATTACGTGGTAACTATTACAATTCAATTAAATATATAACAATTAGATACTGATTGTTGCGGAGAACTAAAATTTATATGCAATTATGTATTAGCTTAAAAATGACTATACACATAAACACAAGACAGCATGAACTTAAATTATAATCTTGGGCACATTCGTTTCATACTTACTGGCTACTCATCCGTTGGAGCCGGTATTACGACCTATAACCATTGTATATTTGAGAGAGAGTAATGTTGGAAATATGACAGTGCAATCTTTTTTAAGAATGTATAAACCTTCAGTCGTAAAGATAACTTCATATAATGTCTTCGACAATGCAACTTCAAAGCCAACCCACTATATATAATATATATAGAGAGTCTGTAAAGTGTATCAGCAAAATAACTATTGTGCCAGTATATGATGCCAACATTATTGTACCAAAAAGGCACATGGTGTCGACACAATTTTTACGAGTCGATACATGGTGCCAACACGATGGATGTCAATATATGTTAAGTTCACCAAAATTAAGCAATGCAATTATTTCTGAACGACTGTTACTCCAGAAAATCCATTCGATTTGGCCTCCATCAATATCCGTTATCACATTTTTCGGTAATCAGAATATAATTCAATTAACTATATGAAAATTAGATACTGTTTGTGGCGGAAAATTAGTATAAATGCAATTAAGTATTAGTTGTTGTGCATCAAATAACAAATTAGTTTAAATAAGACCAGAACAATAAACAAAAGACAGCATGAACTAAAAGTATAATTTCATGTACATTCGCATCGTGCTTACTGGCGACTCATAAGTAGGAACAGGTATTTCGCCATTTATCCACAATATACTTGGTTGATAAATGTGGGAAACAGGACAGCATAATCTCCTTTACGAATGTATAAAAATTCAGTCGTGAAGCTAACTTCATATAATGTCTTCACCAATGCGGCTTCAAAGTCAACTTACCGTATACAATATATATACCGATTCTGTAACTTATACCAAAAAATGGCTATTGTGCCAGTATACGATGCCAAAATCATGGTAACAAAAAGGGATATGGTGTAAATGCAACGTTCGCCGAGTCGACACATGGTACCAGCACAATGGATTTCAAGGTGTATTTATGTTCTCCAAAATTGAGCAATACAACTTTTTCTGAACTGTTGTTTCTCCAGAAAATTAATAAAATCTAGCATTGATCGATATCAGTTATTAGATTTCCCGGTATTCATTAAAAATTCAATTATTGTATATATATATATATATATATATATATATATATATATATATAACAGTTAGATACTGATTGTGACGGAGAATTAATATATACGCAATTGTTTATTAGGTGTCGTGCACGTAGTAACAAATTACTTCAAATATGACCAGTCGGATACACCAGGGCAACATGCACGGAAAGTATAATCTTGGGCACATTCGTTTCGTATAAGAGAATGCACTGTCGATTTTCCCACATTTCTTAACCAAATATATGGTGGGTAATATACTATTGCCGGCTCCTACTGATGAGTCGCCCGTGAGCTCGAAACGAATGTGACCGAGATTATACTTACCTTTCAGGCTTTCGTTTATATACTGTACATTTTCTAATTTTATTATTTGATGGAACATGTATGGTTTGAATCCAAATAAAGATATTCTTTTCTATTCTATCTATCCTTCTGATTGAATTCGCACTAATTTGTTACTAGGTGCACAAACCGTAATACACAGTTGCAGATTTATAACCTTTCTATCACAAACAGTATCTAACTGTTATATATTTAATTAAATTTTGGCATTATTAACGCGAAATTTGATAACTGATATCGATCAAGGCCCGAGTGTATGGATTTACTGGAGTAACAGGTATTCAGAAATAGTTGTAATTCTCAATGTTGGTGAACTTAAATTCTATATGCGGATTCAATTGACCTGCACATTCTACAAGGTTTAAATCTTATTTAGTACAATTTAACTTTTTGAATTCAGTATTTACAGATATTTTTACTATTCAACATAGTACTAATCAATGTCTATTTGTTAAACTAAGTCTACCCAGTTATTGCAGTAAAAAAATAATTGCGAATTAGACTTAGCCACTGTACTTTATATTGTGCCTGTTTTGCGTGATCTCTCACAGTTTGATTTGTAGCAACTATTTTTCCCTTATCAACTTTAGCATTTTTGATCCTCACAATATATAACTTTCAAAAATGTTAGAATAGATAAGTGCAACAAGATAGCGGCTACAAATCGAAACTTTCAATCACGTTTGGGAGATAGGCAGTGGCAAGAACAGATGGGCACTAATAAATAGAAATATATTATCAAATGAAATAAAATTTAAAATGTTTATAATATGGATTAGACCGATACTAGAATATGCTGCCGCTACTTGGAATCCTTTAACAAAGGGTTTGTCTAATAAGATAGAAGCTGTACAAATAAAAGTTGTGAAACAAATTAGTCCTATCTCCTGCACTATATACGCCACTAGATTACAGTTTGTATCACTGCATCCTTTATGGTTTCGGAGAATGTGCTATTGCATAAAAGCTTTCCATTTGAACCAGTGGTCTGGTGCCTATATGAATCCCATAAGAAAGAGTCATGAAATTGGAACTAGATCTGGTCATTTTGCAATATCTCCACCATTGGTTGGGAATGTTGCGAGCAAGCTATTCTCTTTTTCAAAAATGTACAAAATTTACAATCAATTGCAATAGGGGCTTAGAGAAACGCCTCCATCTAAAATGTCTTTTAAATTTTTATCTACCGAACTAGAAAAAGCGTTCAATCCTGCTGATATTTTTAATTTTGATTATGATAATACTTTCTCATGGTTAAATTAAAGACAGGATTAATTGTTTTTCAACAGCATAATTTCTCGAGATTCTATCTTCAAATTTTGTTTTATTAAAACTGAAATGTTATGCATTATATCATCTTGTTAATCAACAATGCATACAATCAATTATTAGTCATGGTTCCCTTTTTTTCTTACAAAATGTTACACTCGAATTATACCTTAAATTTTCCTATTTTTGATGAAGAATCTATCACTCTTTACCACTGAACTTTCTGATGCTGATAAATTGTACAGTACAACTAATTGCACATATTTATGTGATGTGATATCTTTTTATATTGTACATTTTCTAATTTTATTATTTGATGGAACATGTGTGGTTTGAATCCAAATAAAGATTTTCTATTCTATTCTATTCTAAACACCAATCCCGTTGTAATTAACGAGTCGTCGAACAACATAGGAAAAATACCGTCAGTCACACATACGAGGGCGTTTTGACCTTCCATAATAATCTTCAGAATTTCGACGGTTATCTGACCAGCAAAGATCAAACCGCAACGCATATATATATGGAAAGCATAATTATGTATGTGGCTCTCATCTTTAGTAGTCTCGCATATATTTACTTAACTGGAAATGTCGGTTGCATAATTTAATGATGTCACGAATATTAAATTCATGCAGCTTTTGGCACATATATAGAATAGAATAGAATAGAATAGAATATCTTTATTTGGATTCAAACCACACATATTCCATCAAATAATAAAATTGGAAATTGTACAATATATAAAAAAATTATCACATCACAATAAATGTGCAATTAATATCATGTAGATAGGTATATCTCACTAGTTGTACAATACAATATATCAATATCAGAAAGTTCGACTGAAAAGAATAATATATACATTATCAAATTAGGAACAATTAATGTATAATTCGAGTGTAACATTATGCAAAAATTGAGAACCATGACTAGCAATTGATTGTATGTAATGTTAACTAATTAGAAGAAATAGTGAATAACATTTCAATTATAACAATACAAAACTTGGAAATAAAAATCTCTAGAAAATCTGTTTTCGATAACAATTATCCTTGTCTTTTATTCAACCATGAGAAAGTATTATCATAATCAAAAGAATAACAAATATCAGCAGAATTGCAGACTTTTTCAAGTTCAGTAGATAAAGTTTTAAAAGACATCTTAGATGGAGGCATTTCTCTAAGCCCCTTCGGCAATTGGTTATAAATTTTGTAGATTTTCGAGAAAGAGAATAACTTGCTCGCTACATTCCCCACCAAAGGAGGAGATATTGCCAAATGTCCAGATCTAGTTCCAACTTCATGACTCTTTCTTATCGGAGTCATATAGGCACCAGTCCACTGGTTCAAATGAAAAACTTTTATACAATAACACATCCTCCGAAACCACAGTGATTGCAATGACACAAACTGTAATCTAGAGGCGTATATAGTGCAAGAAATAGGACTAATATGTTTCACAACCTTTCTTTGTACAGCTTCTATATGATTAGACAAACCCTTTTTTAATGGATTCCAAGTAGCGACAGCATATTCTAGTACCGGTCTAATCCATATTATATACATTTGAAGTTTTATATCATTTGATAAGATATTTCGATTTATTAGTGCCCATCTTTTCTTGGCACTGCCTACTATACTTTCAATATGTCTCTCAGCAGAAGCTGTACATTGAATAGTTATGCCTAAATCCTTAATTTCTTGCATAAGTTTAATCTCAAACACATCATTAATAACAGCATCATGAAAATAAACATAAT
>JAQBSW010003287.1:0-85820 GCA_029291075.1 Eudiplozoon nipponicum
CAGTTTAGCAGTCATGTTTATTGATGTTCGTAATGTTAATCTAAGAATAGTCTTCATTTTCCTAAATGAGGTCATTTTTCGAGAACGGTCATTTCGTTCATTTTAATTATTCACTCGTTAAACGGTAATTAATCTTGACTGGTTGCGGGCATGATAAATTGAACGTGTGTAATTAGTGATTAGCAGATTTACATTCTTGGAATAACAACCTGTATTATGAACTATTCTGTAAAGATAATGAACTTTGCATAGACAAACTTTTTATCTATATATAACTTATCGTGAAAAATATTGTTAGTTTTACTGCGCCTTACCAAGAAAATGACGGGCTGCAACAAGTGGAATCTGAATAGGGACTTTAATACTGTTACAATACCTTAATTCAATGTTTTTGCGCAATAATTTCTTAACCGTGGCAGAAAGAAATAAAAACCTTGTGTAGAGCATACTAAGGTTTATTTTATTACTCATATAGACAAACTGACAATATCCGTCTAAATGTTGACGAATGAACTAGAATGCTACAGACTTATCAATCGATAGCTTACCCCCAGGAATACCCAACGTTGGCAATCCACTGTCATCAGGAATGGGAGCAGTTGCATACATTGAAGATGAATTGGAGTAGGCCGGAGGTGGAGGTGGAATAGACTGATCGACACCTGGAGACGTTGACAAACAATTCGACGCAGACACTTGTTGTTGACTTCTCGGTTGACCTGATCCGCCACCAACAGCATTAGTACCCCCAGGTGAGGAGATGAGTAGCGGACTGCCCATTGTTGTATTACTGCTAGTTGTGCAACTGTTGCCTAGTGGAAACATGTGATTCCCAGCTCCTGCAGCCATCGATGACGCAACGTTAGCACCTGTTTAAGAACATAAAATAGAAAGCAATAGTATAATCTCTTTGGAATAAATATCAGATATAGCATCAAACGGCTATTTGGCGCATTTCTACATAATCCAAATCTTAAGGCTAAAAGGGTCAGATTCTCTCAAAAGCGGATGATTAGAATTTTTCAGACTTTATATCGAGGCCAGTGTATATTGGCTTTACCAGAGTGACAGATGTTCAAAATGGTTATTATTTTAAATTTCGGTTAGATTTAGTCAATCTAAAAAGTCATGGCGTTTGTACCTTGTGCAGGTATGGTGCATATTATATCTAGTGAGTTGGCATTCAAGTTTCATTGCTATAGGCCATGAAATTGACTCTACCATTGTTTTATGCATATACGAAATCGCATCGTCTAAATTTATCACCACCATTCATGACGAACAATTTATTATGGGTTTTGAGTGCCGGCTCCTGTTAATGCAACGAATGTAAGCTCGAAACGTATAACTTAATTAGATTATACATTTTGTTCACTCTGACCATGGCACATGCCTCCGGTCCACTTTTTACTAATTTGTAACCAGGTACACATTACCTAGTACAAAATTACTTATATGTTTGTTCTCCACAACCAAGAATGTATAGCCATTATGTCTCATTATAACTGATGGTCTACGGTATTTTGGCCAGTCGAGATAGTTCATTCTTGGCGATTTTACCAATACAGATTGGCATCTTACACTAGCCAAATATTTATATTCCAAAAGGGGAAGCAGTAGTTATAAGCGTCATATTTCCTTTACGGGTTACACAAGCCAAGAACTAATGATAAAACGTAACTTGATTTTAATAACAACATACTTAGGTATAACAGAATGAATAATTTCAGCATGAGCCTCACATTCTACTTTATTTGATATAATGCATCACCACGGTGCTATGATAGCAAGTTTCATATGTTAAGGTACTTTTGAGAGTTGCTAGCTTCGCCTACTAAAACGCGGAATAATATGTTTTTAGGACCACACATCAGCATGAAATTAACTTAAGTGGCACCCTGTGATACTTATTTCGTTCACTTTCGTCTACATTTGATAAACCTATAAGATCATTTATGATATCAATAAATTCATTGACTATAATTGAGCAAGTTTGAAGTAAACACGGTTAAATGCAATGCCAAAAATTCCACGAACTCTGATAAACCTAGGGGACAGAACATCAAATTTGCGTAGCATTCACTCGAATTAATTGCTACCTAGTAAAAATTTCTGAACTTCCTCATATTATCAATATCTGCTTGAATTTGAAACAATGGCTATTCAGATCTGTCTTCTTATCACAAATGAAAATACAATATACTATATGGATTAACAAGAACAACTGAAAAGAGAAAAGATAAAGTACAGATCCTATGAATTAATGATTGACTGCAAACGAAAATTTCCCATCAAAATAAAATTTAAAGAAAAAATATATGGATTACTTCAAAGTCGAATTTCTTCGTAAAACTTACGAACCACAAATATATAGGCCAAAAAACAGAAAAAACAGGCTAATATACTACACTATATAAATATCTACAGCCATTTTTCTTGATTCGTTAATATTTTCACTCATTCAATCCCAAATGGATGAATATATATATATATATATATATATATATATATATATATATATATATATATATATATATGTATATATATCGAAATATATACCAATTGTGGAATGTTTAACCGACTTCTGTAAAACATACCAAGCAAAACATCGTTGTTAACACCATTGGGCGTGTCTGTATAACTTTGTTCACAACCTGGCGTGACAAGTGAATTTCCGCAGTCTACATTAGCACCAGTATTACAGTTGCCATTCATATTTGACGTGTTTAGCGTCGTTGACGTTGTAACCGATGTAGCCGCGCAAGATGCCAGTGTCTTAGATCCCAGTAAAGGTTCCATGCCGTACGAGTCACAATCGTTGGCATATGTAGAGCCATTGTTGTTCAGTGCAACTGTGCCATCCATAAATCCTTCCTCTTCTGTGCTATCGTGAGCAGCAACGACGCCATTCAACAAGTATCCATTGCGAGTATTGCAGCTTAGCTTCAAACTTTCGCCAGTTGCTTTGTTGTTGCCTTGGGAATTAAAAAGTAATCATTAAACGAGATTCCGTTTTCAGAAATTTTCTTTGCCGAAATTCCAATATATGTTCCCGAAAAACATTTCAATTAGTTCTTTAAATCAAGTTTGCGAGCTTGAAGTAAACACCAATCCCATTGAATTGCATTAGAGGTGAAAGACGCGTATCTAATTTTACTTTCCATATATATTCATTGAGATTCGATCCACGCTAATCAGTTTGCCATCGTTCTCTGCTGATCATCATGGAAGGCAGAAATTTTAAACGTGCTCCATGTTTATTTACACATATATTCATTTTATTATTTTATTTCGTTTCATCCCGGCTGCTTGATGATTGCTTAGCACTGTTTTAATTATTATTTGTAATGCTATCAAAACATGTCATCTACCTTTCACAGTGTTTACAATCATCAATTTGGGGAGTAAAATTGTTTATTTCAAAGTTATTGGATCATTTATTTTCACTTGTCGAGTAGGACAAATTTTTTTCGTATGTTTGTTGGTATAAAGAGAATGGTTTAATAGAATCAAGTAAAACCTACCAAGGAAATTCTCAACGTTTATTTAATTATTTTTCGCATGGATTGGACTAACAGCTAGCTAGTCAATATATTATTTACCATTGATTGAAAATCATGAAAAACCTAAGCGGAGCAAAATAAAATAGTACACAACAAGAATAGCACACATGTGTACAGAGCTTTAAATTAACAATTTTTTGCTATGAAACCGATATTCAATGAAACAATCAGTAATTGTGCGAATGGGCATAATAATTATTTCAATGAATTTTGCGGACTTGAGATAAACACCACTGCTATTATATTTAACCAGTCGCATGCCAAAGATATGTTTGTGACAACATAAATCTGCACAACAAACAATCCATTCAGGTAAAAGGTATGCGAGACTACAAGTGGTAAGGAATTAATTTATGGCTTTCTAAACTTCCTATGCATTGCGGTTTACTCCTTCTGTGTCGCTTTACGGGAAACAGGGCATTATGGTTTTGTGTATCTGACGAAGAGCTATCCTACAAACATTGTCGTTAAATGTGATAGAATTGTGAAACTGAGATGTAAGTTAGCAAAGAAACTCGAATTCGACGTTTATTACAGTCAGCGTTGCGAAATTCTACAGTTCTTGAGTTCTTTTGCCAAGAAACTGATGAATGTAAGATTAACTCGTAAAGTTGAAAATCTTCATCAGTTGAGACTTGTTAATGCAAAAAAGTGTGCGACAAAAGTAAATCTCATCCGAGCACAGTTAGCAGACCTATCTGTTATTTTGAATGAACTTCGTCTCTTTGCAAAAATAAATTATTCAATTTTTTTGTATTGATGTTTCTAAAACTAGACAAACCACTATTGAAAAGCTGAAGCATTTACTTAATACAAAACTGTCTGATCCGAACAAGTTAATAATTAATTAATCAAAGAATAAATTATAGATCAGAATGATTTATAGGTAAATTATCCAATGATTTAATAAGATAGGATGGGTGTTTATCTCAAATAGGCAAATATTATTTTTCGTCAAAAGCGCAATCATTGGTTGCCTAATTTTCGTCGTTGCTACTGACTGCTCATCAGTACATACTAAGAGAATCCTCCAAAATCACAAATGATTGACCAAGCGACGTGGAAATATAAACCGATGACCCACCGAATAGGAGATATTTCTTCAGTAACTAGGTCAAAAATATTAACACTAACAATTAATACATCCAAAACTTCGTTTAGAGGCGTCGCAGAAAAATCTATTAAATTGCCAGAAATTATATGACACCATTTATTACATCAAAATTAGTGCTTTTTATTTATTATGTTAGGAGGCATTACTAGAAAAATTTCAATTTCTGATTTGAAACTGGATTATTTTGCACGGAATATGCAGTTTAAATGTCCTGTTCAATCTTGTACATTAAGACTTTTATAAACGCAGAGGTTTTTCGATTTTTGCCATTTTAGTAAACGTTTAAGCATAGCGTCCATACAATGATTGACGAATACTGCAGCGAGTTTGAGGTGCATTGTCTGTTCCTACCGATGAGAACGTATTAAGCACATCATACACCTGCCAATGGGATTACAAATGTTGTTCCCGATGACATTCGCAGCGCAGTATCACATATTTTCTCAGTAACCATGCATTCACAACTTATGAAATATCAATATTTTACGTTTAAATGAAAGACATATTGTTGGAAATTTATATAATTAGACGAACATTGGTTGCGCGGTCGTGGATAAAATTATGTTTAATCAAGGTTGCGTTATTGATATAAACAACTGATCCATTATGAACATACATTTGTCAGTATAAACTAAGTATTGGATAGTATGGAAAAGAAAATTCATCCAGTGGACCGGTTTCGTCCTTATTGGGAATACATCACGTACCGTCTAGAATTTGTCGTGGACAGGGCTCAAACCTGGGCTAACCAAGAAACATTAGCTATTATATAACTTAAAATTGTATGTAGTGTACGGCAGAGTGACTCGGTGGTTAGAGTAACAAATCCCGAAGCAGACGTGTCCAGGTTCGAGCTCTGGCTGCGGCAAATTCTGAACAGTACGTGATGAGCTTCAAATAAGAACTAAACCGGTCTACTGGATGAACTGACTTTTCCACACTATAAAATTCTTAGCTTATACTGACAAATGTATGTACATAATGGGTCGGGTGTTTATATCAAGACAGCAACCTTGATTAAATTTAATGGTGGACATGACAATGTGACAACTGGTATCGACATAGGTCATAGTACGAGGCTAACGCCGAAGTCACAATTTTCGCAAAGCACATTCGGCCATTCATTGGTATTAATGCTACATCAATAATTATTTAATACATAACGTTTTCAGTGCTTCTTTGCTATTCTAACAGTAATGAGACGGCCTTCTCCAAAGATACTGTGCAACGGATAAATGCTCATAGGTTCCGGTTGCAAAAATCTATGCTCTCAAGATAGCCTAAGATGACTCTAAATGGCTTAAGTAAACATACCGCTAGGAGATTGAACCAACCTTCAGTCTAAGGCCCAACAAGTATTACCATGCGGTTAGACAACTTTTACATCAACTTGGATATTTACAGGCACTACGCTCAATGATACATATTCACATTTTGCCATATTCCAATAAATAGTAAAACTGAATTTCACTGTTGTTATTCGCTCACCATCTGTTAAAACACCACCATTCAGGACTGTGGATATCGTTGTTGTGGCTGTCATTGACATGTTGTTCATGGATAAATTTTTGTTGATGTTGTTGTTAGTGCTGATACCGTTTATAGCGCTACCACTGCAGACAGCAACACTTTTCGCGCGTTGCTTGGCATGTATCTTCCCAAAACCTCCGCCACCAAATGTACCGGTCCCTCGCCAACGATTTCTAGCTATAAAGATGAATGCGCCAATCATCAGGAGGACAATAATACAGGCAGCGATAATAAGCGCGACGATTACAGTTGTCAGACTATTATTCCCGTGCATTCCATTGGCATTGGAGTCGGACTGCGAACCATGTGTTTCGTGGGCATCCAGCTTGTCGTCTTCGTTTTTCGCCGTCAAATAGCGTGACTTTAAAAGCATTGCCTCAGCACCCACGTATTTCCCAGTTGCAGGATCGTAGCCCCAGCCAACACCAAGCCCGGGAACTCGTAAATGCGCGGCCGCTGTTAAAATCAACGGTTGACTGCGTATTCCAGTTCCTTTGCAATTTTCAGCGGCCATCTGAATGACAATCACAGAGTTGGGCGTTGGATGCGACAGTCCATTTATCAGTAGTTGTCGCTGGCCTGGGGATGCTCTCACCTTAAAATATTAATAGGTTAACAGGTAGAAACAAATGTGTGTGTGTGTGTGTGTGCAGTCATATAGAAATGTGAAATTTGGATCATAAGTATTATCATTGAATTGGGCCCGTGATGATCGATTTTTATTACCTTGGAACAGTTAACGTGGATGCAATTTTGAGGCTACAGCTCGCGCGCATAGTAGAGCATGAAATTGGAACTCTACGATTGGAATCTGTACTTTCTGCTAACTTGTGCAATTTCAAAACAACGCAGTAATGATCGCAACACACCACTAAGTTATATTTTTTAATATTTAGTAGATTAGCCAAATTAAAATTAGGTCAATAGCGATAAAGCCAGATTTTTTAACTTTATTTTTTAATGATTACCACCCTGTAAAAGCGGGATTGCATGCCTCAGCGTAAGCAATGCTTTTCAACATGGATGCAATAACGTTTTTTTACAAAATGTCAAAAATTAATTGGATTTATAAAATATGAACTCTCTATTTTGTATAGAAATATCGTGATTCATACCTTTGTAGTTTTCAATCAGTGAAAGCAGACGCAAGATCAAGAAACTCAATGAGAGGGACGGGATAACTCATTTAAAGTGCTTGAAGTCTTGAACATACAAACATACAGGCTCAAGACAGATAACTCACGGACGATTGAACAAAATACATCAGACATTTTCAATGGAATAATCAGGAGAAGCGGAGGCATCTGAAAATCTAAAGTGAGTGTTGTGTTGCGAGTTCTGCTACAATTCTCTGGGCAAATGTCAACAACCGCGAGACTTTCTAAAAATATCGGTGTTTATGCATAAAAGTACACTCGACAAAAGCTAAAAAAGGAACTAACTTTAATAGCACAACATATTTCATTTAAAGAAATACATCGTAGAAGTCCAGTACCCAGTCAACGTTAATTAAATCCGTCAATAATGCTGTCTCGAAAGCGCTAGTTTTTGGACGCGAAACTTCTACGTCTTTAGGCTTTAGATAAAGCATCTAGTACGGAATAATTGCAACAGAGGTCACTTTTCATAATTATGTAGGAGAGCAAAAGGAGCACAGTACGGTTATTTCATCTTCACATTATTTTAGTATTACCAAGTCAGGTTTAAAGTCAACTTTTTATTTCGATCAACTAACTCAAGAAAAGCAAAAATAAAGGGCAAGCGATTGTAAAATCCCATGATTTAAATTTATTTATATCGGTATTTTTCCATCACTAACCTGATCAACCACGGTATTGTCAACCCCGACGTTGCCAGCGATTGAATCTCGTTCAGTAGGCAATTGGCCCTGGCCAATGTACATATAAATTATATACCCTGTCAGCAAACCATTCCACATTGATGCGGGTGGAGATTCCCAACTAAGTTGAACACTTGTATTAGTCACCCAAACAGCGGCCAATTGGCTTGGTGGCGCACCTGGGATCGCCTCATAGGTCAAAACAGTCTTTGATGCACTTTCGCGACCCTTAACAATGCCTACCTGTGAGTGAATTGAATAGGGCTCAACATTAACTTCATAACAACGGAAAGCAGCCAACCCTCGCAATAGTTCATCCTCACGATGGGTTAGAATAGGTTCAGCCCCATTTAAATCAACATCCGAACTGATCTCATTTGTTGAGCCAGTTAGAGCGCTTTGAACTAGACGATTTGACGTAGGCCGTACATCTTGAGTGCGTTCATTTGATAACAGAAGTATTTTCTGCTTGGCAGTCATGAAGTCCCCGATGTTCAATGGCATTGCATCACTTTCATTTTCATTTTCGCTATCGATAGACCCAACCAGTGACTCCTCAATAGACCTTTGCTGTTGAAGCTGTTCAATTCGGGTCAACAACTCGTTACTCCCAACAACTGGTAAACCTGAGCCGCCTTGAAGACTACAAAAAGCCTTTGGGCCTTGTGATGGGTTTGCATTAGCTCCATGACCTGAGACAATGCATCGAGCCAACGGAACCTGCCGATATTTTACTGTGTATCCTCCTATTACCAAAAACACGCGTGGGGTCTCCTTTATGGTCCATGTTACACGGACCCTATTTGATGAAATGGCTAAAACTTGCATATTGCGTAGTTCGAGTCGTTGAATTTGATGAACGACTTCCTGATTTGTCAAAATTTGACCATTATAGGCAAGTAGCTGAGACGAGGCCAAACCAGCCGTTCCTCCAGAGTGAGCTTGGCTCTGTGAGGATAATGAAGTCGTAACTGGTCCTAATGGAGCACTTGCCCAGCCAACACGGCCATTTTTCCATCGCGGTCTAATTAAAAAGTAGTAAGATGTAGCCGGCTCCAAGCCCTGCAATTGAACCGTAGTGGTGTTCCAGTTTTTCTCAACAACTTGCCAGCCAAACTTCGGCACAAACAACTCAACCCAATATGAGATGACACGATCCTGAGTTAGCCGGCGAATATTTCCACTACTATATGAGTTGCTACCAGATGCGGCGACATCACCTTCATTGCCGGCTGAAAGGAGATCCGGGGCCTCCCAAGTTAGGATCACATCTCTGTCTGTTATGTTTGTTGCTCTCAAATTGCGAGGCGGCGGTAGGGCAAGTTGAGGTGTATAAGTGCTCTGCAAGATATGTTCATCGGTCACAACTGTTAACTTTGCTGTCCAGTTTGACCGTATTGGGGGAAGATTCAAATCAGTTGGAAGCGGAAGTTCAGCAACACAGGTGTAAAATCCAGTATCACTCGGATGCAAGTTATTGATAGTTAGCTTTCCGTCTTGCGAAATCAGATAGCGAGGGTCGCTGTTAGGACCGGATAATGGTTCATGCAGACCTCCAGTTGCCTGATTAGCACGATACCACAGCACTCGAGGACCCAAATACTTTGGTACATTCGCTACAATTGAGGCAGATGACACACCCGTAAATGAAAAGAAATCACCCGGTTGTCTCGTTGCACCCAAATCGCACTCTAGCCTTGCAGAGCGTCCGACCAGGCATGTCTGATTAGCAGGAGGCAAACTGATCACCGGAGTCATTAGCTCACCACCAGGAGGATCGAAACGAACTGGAGCATGGCCATTTGTAGCAATATTAGAACTGCCTTGTTCACCAGAACTCTCTCCTTCCGTTGAATGCAAAAGATAAGGAAGCCCATTTCCAAATAACTCGGAAGGTTTTGCGATGTTTGATGTTCTCTGGGTTATGTTTAAATAAGCGCTAGATGACGAAGAACTGATTGAGGAATGTGCTACACAAGTATATCGGCCTGAGTCCTCCCGAGTCGTCCTAAATATCACCAAACGACCATCTGGATAGATTAGATGCTTTTCATCAGGAAATCGGCGCTCCACCTCTCCTATATCTAATGGCAACGGTTCATCCTCCATTGGAAACAAGGGAGTTTTGTTTGGTAACTCCCAGTAGATTCCTGGTTGTGGATGACCTCCTGCCTCACAGTGCAGTATTATTGTGCTGCCCTCAGTTGCTGATTGATCCGCAGGTGTACGGAAGAAAACTGGCTCGGATTGGACAATTAACTGGGCCTCGGCAACTATAGGGCCAGGTGCCTGGCACACATATATCCCAGCATCTGCTAGAGTTACATTCAAAATTGTCAAACTTGATTCCGAAAACTGGGCTCGCGATGTGTCAATGACCGCATTCGACTCGCCACGACGCCATTCCACAGGCAAGTTTCCCATAACTCGGCAGACGAAAGTAGCGCTTTGTCCCCGCTTCACGGATACTTCCTTCGGTACCTGAAGGAAAAGTGTACGCGAAGTTATCGTGAGACGAGCTGCAGAGCTACGACGTTCACCAGCTTGATTACTAGCTATGCATGTATACGTACCACTGTCAGACGCCCGCACCTTATTAATTAACAAATTGCCGTGGCCAACTATATTCATCCGACCGTCAAAGCTTGGCGCTTGAGGTAACGACGACGAAACCAATCCTAAAGCACCGTTTGAAGATCTCAGTTGACTAGCCACAACTATCTGATTGTCTTTGATCCACTCCACTTTGGGCGGTGGTAGGCCCAGCGGTGGTTCACATTCAACAATCACTTGATCGTCAATTCGAGCACTCTTGTCGGGTGGATTTTGTTGAAAATTCTGACCAAGAAAGGCAATACCACCACGAACAACATGGCTCTTGGCCCACCCAACGGAATTGGAGGCGTTACAATAGAAAGCGTAATTAACTCCAGGCGTTGGTTCTGAGAGCATAAGTTGGCCAGAGTTCTGATTCACGTGAAGTCCTGTACCACCAGGCAGTAGGCTGGATGAACTGTCGCCCACTTTTTTACCATTATCAGCGTTGTACCAATTAACTATAGGCCGTGGTTCTGCATTTGCCTTGCATGTAAACTCTAGAATACCGCCTGCATTAATATAAGTATCCTCAGGTGGCTGGGTAATGACGGGCTTAGTAGATGATAAGCTCACAGCTTGTACGCCGCTTGCAACGCTGTTAAGATTAAGGTTCAATAAGGATGAAAGCATCCAGAAGAGAAGCATGATAAGTAGGTGGTAACTTAAAAGAGAAAAAAGTGAAACCAATGAGGAGAAGTTGAATGACTTTTGAAACTTCTGCCGGCTAAGTTGGTCTAGGCCGTTTCTTGTCGAGAATTGTTCTGAAATTACTCGTTCTATCATAGGTAAATAACCGTTGCCCTCCTGGTGGTATTGCAGATTTTTGTTGTCAATTTGAGGAAGTATACCTTTTTTTGCTTTAGCCACATTTGTGTCATTCTCCATATCATAGTTTGATATTTTCATCTCAATCTCACTTTTGTGTGCGCCAAAATTGTGAACCGCCGCAGTTCTCATAAATCCATATTTCCTCGATATAACAGGTAAGGTTCCGTCCAAGTGGCTGCGATCAGTTTGTTCTGATAAAGTAAATTGGAAGCTTTCTTGTCCTTTAGTTAGGCAAATTGGTTGCCAAGTCATATCGGATGTATAAGCCGATAATTAAACCGCGTGTATCTGCTTTCCTGCTTTGTTAATTTTCTTATCAATGTGTTATCCTGTTCACAGTCTGGTTTCAAGTGCAAGGCTCGTCAAAGCATATTCATAACATCTGTTCATAAAACGATTATAAAAATGAATATAATTCACTAAAAATAACATTCAATAAGAAATAGTTCAAGATTAGCCAGAAACATGTAAATAAAATCTGTAAATATGCGAACAAATAATTAGAATTGACGGAGTTTTATTGCCTTCTTTGTGACTGAAATAGAAAACGTGTGACTGACGGTATTTTCGCGGTTGTGTGATTGGATAGATAAATTAGGATTGGTATATATCTGAAGCTCGCAAACCTAATCTAAAGAAGGTAACAATAAAGAAGTTTCATCTCTACTCTTGCCATCAATGATGGTTTCATTATGTAATTTATGTAAGTCACTGCATAGAGATTGTTTAGCCGTCATTTCTAGTCAAGAATAACGTACGTGAGACTACCAGAGGTGAGAGCCTGCATATCTAATTTTGCCTTCCATATATATGCATTGCGCTTTGATCCTCGCTAGTCAGTATGCCGTCGTACTCTGATGATGTTCATAGAAGTTCGTGTACCTGACGGTAGTTTTGGCATGTTGTTCGACGACTTGTTAAATACAATGGGATTGGTGTTTACTTCAAGCTCGAAAACCTGATTTTTTTAAAAACCAGTGAAGGGTTAGACAGGACACGGGAAGGACGAAGCAGCGCGAATACTCAATATGTACAGACGTTTGCATGTGCAAAACTAGTAACAATATTGGAAATAACAAGTACAAAATATTTCAAACTACTGGCGAAAAATAAACGTATCACGAAGCAAGGAAAGCATACCATCATAGCGCAAATAAACGCCATTCAGTAGTCAGCGAATTTGCACACTAAGGCAATTTCGAAGCAAAATTATGTTCGAAACGCGTCAGTACGAGGAACTGACAGTAGTTTTGCTGTGCTGTTCGACGAGTGGTTAAATACAATGAAAAAGGTACTTACTTCAAGCTCGAAAAGTTGATTTAAAGAATCGTTAACACCACTCGCACAATAAATGGATCTTTAATTGATTAAATGCTTGTTTGAGCCATCGATTTATAAAATAGGACGGGCTAGAAAACAATTGCCAGAAATTGTTATGTGAAGAAGGTGAGATCAGTCAATGGATAAGATAAAGACCTATTCCAGGTTCGAGCCCTGACCGCGGCAAATTCTGGCCAGAAAATGATGAGTTCCTAATAAGGACGAAACTGGTCTACTGGATGAATTGCCTTTTTCTACACTATAGAATTCTTAGATTATACTGACACATGTAAATAATTAATGAGTCCGGTGCTTATACAAAAATCGCAACCCTGATTATAATAAGAAAAAGACTAGGACAGATTCCAAACATAGCATTAGGACATAAAACATCAGTGAAATATTTTTTTTTGTTAACACGTAAAAAAATGTGCATCGATATATATATATATTAAATCATTTAAACAATTATTGATGGCGCGAGTGGTGAATACAATTATTTAGATCAAGTTTGCGAGCATGAAATAAATACAAATCTCATTGTATTTAGCCAAGTGTCGAACAATTTAGAAAAAATACCGTCAGTCATATTCACTACCGCATTTCGACTTTAATGTTTATCATCAGAGTACGACAGCAAACTGACTAGCGAGGATTAAACTGTACGCATATATATATATATATATATATATATATATATATATATATATATATATATATATATATATATATATATATGTAAAGCGAAATTATGTATGCGGCTCGCACCTCTAGTTGTCTTGCATACATTTAAAATGACTGGGAATGTCGGCTGCACAACGTCTATACAGTCACAAATTTACCTTTCTGCAGCCTTCGCCATATGTATTTAAGTTATACAATTAGGCAGTCAATGATTGCACAAGTGTCAAATACAATTCTTTAAATCAAGTTTGTGAGATTGAAGTAAACAGCAATCCGATCAGTCGAACAATATAGCAAAGCTACCGTGAGACTGACGGTAATATTTCTATGCGGTTCGACGACTGGTTAAATACAATGGGATTGGTGTTTATTTCAAACACAAAAACTTGATTTTAACAATAGGCATTCATATTTCACGAGCATTCATTTCTATAATCCATAGTTCTGTGCAGAATACAAATCATACATGTTTTGCATCCATTTCCATTTTTGATTCTCTCGTGAAACGAGAAACTTAATTATTTGCTCACCAGAAGAAATTTATTCAATCGAAACTTTTCCTTAAGAAGTTTCCGATTAAAAGTTTGATAAGCCTGAATATTTAATAAATTATTTAAGACTTTGAAGGATGACAACTTACAAAAAAATGAATTGCAGCAATGGTGGAAATTCGATGGAGCAAGTTTCGTATATGTATGTGTTTGACTGCTTATGTGTGTATGCTTATCATATATATATATATATATATATATATATATATATATATATATATATATATATAAACAAAGCTTTGACTAAAGTAACAAAGAAAATTCATCCAGTAGACCTATTTCCTCCTTAATGGAAATACTTCAAGTGATGTCGGGAATTTGCCACAGACGTAGCTTGAACCGAATGGCACTGTATCTGTTTTTCAATTTATGTTACGAGGGCTAATTAGAGCGTTTGGTTGAAAGAGATGCCACAGAGTCTTCGTCAAAAGGAAGGATAATTAAATTAAATAAGTTATTAGATAACTGAAAATTGTTTGCATTATATTGCATTGTTGGCGCGGTGAATAGAGTACCAGATTCAAAAGCAAACGTGCCCCGGCTCGAGCCCAATTCGAGGAAAAATTCTAGACATTACTTAAAGAGATCCAAACCAGGACGAAACCGATCTACTGCATTAATTTAATTTCCTAACTTAGGAAATGTTGAGTTTATACAGGAAAATGGCAATATATATAGACCAGTATAGCAGCCTTTACTAATGCATACATTGTTGTTAAATATTATCGAATTTAACGAATTTAGTCCATCCATTAGACCATGATTTTTCCTTTTTTTGGAAAACTCCTTGGGAGAAGCTGGTTTTGTTGTGGGCAGTGTACGAACTCAGGACAATTTGTGCATAGCCAAAATGATTTACTCAACGTCACGGGACCAGCGGATTGCATGAAATTCCAAGTTAACATTATAAAATCGAACCGGTTGGTATTTGAGTCTGAATTTAATGTCAATATATGTGCTTGCAGCACAGCTACTACATACAGTATTTAGTGAAACGTTTACAATGAATACTTAAAACGTGTAACTTTCTGCACCAATAAAAGACAATAACTGGAAATTTGACGAAAGTGATACCTAGGTTATTTCAAAATATAATTGCACTTTGTAATCGCTCCGAACACTTTGTTCGTTGAAAGGCTGTTTTTATTCACGTATAAGTACTTGAAAGCCACTTAAGTAAAGCCAAGAACAGTAATTGCAGTTCCGCATTAATTCTAAAGGATACTTCAACTTCAAGTGTTATTTCCCGCAACGTCGATCATACACAAGTATAGCATATACCGGTTTAATGGAGCAATATTCTTTACAAGAAGATTATCTCCAGTAATAGCATGGTTGGTTTTCAATCAGCTAAACAGATATTTATTAATATTCAAAGTTTCATTTTACTGATATGAGAGGATAAAATAGAACACCACAGTGACTTTAAACCGTGGCTTGGTTATTCAAAAGCATGTTATACGACACGAGTAGACGCTTCAGATACCCCATCGTGCCCAGATGATCGAATAGTATCATGTTAACGCACTGGACGTAAAGGCATAATTATCTGTAACAACTGTCGCAGAACTCCTTTGAAGTCTTACATTGTTCAACGTGATTGCGAAGACCATAGTTATGTTCAGGCTGATGGCCAACGAGAGCCAGTCAGAGAGAAGCCTATACTTATGATGACTGATAACGAACATTGGTTTCGCGGCTGGTGATAATTATTTAAATCAAGTTGTCCATCTTGATATATGAGCCAATCCTAATATATGCATAAATTTGCCAGTATAAATTAAGCATTGTATAATGTAAAAAAAGCAACTCATCCAGTAGACCGTTTTCGGCCTTACTGAGAACTTTTCACATATTGCCCAGAATTTACCATGGACAGTGATCGAATCTGGGCACGTCTGATTTGGAGTCGGTTGCTTTAACCAATGAGTTACCCTATACAATGTTTAGTTTATACACAAACGTATGCATATATAATATGATTAGTGTATATATCAAGATCGAAACCTAATTTAAACAATAAAATAAACTTGTTAGCTATGAGACTTAAAAGCCAACTCACTGTATATAATACTACCAATTTTGTAGAAGACAAGAACACCATGATTTTGTAGATATGCTTTATTTCAAAAAAAAATTATAATTACACCTACAGTGTACAAAACAATTAGTATGAGCACATTGAGACTCTAAGCTGTTAAGTCTGGACTAATCAGGTGGTCAGTGGATGCAAACACATTGTTACGCCTAACAAAGAAAAGGTAAGTCTCGCTTTATGTCTTGTACATTAAAAAAGAAAACTAAATTTCACCGATTTTTTAAATATTATATGTTAGGCATTGCATAATCACCAATTAGAGGGACATGACAAAATCAGCATGCGCAAAAGGTGTAACCTTAGGAAGACGTTCGAACCGTACTTACCAGGTACAAATTATTTAATTAGTTCAATACAATTAAACAATGATTGATTGCACGGGTGTTGATAACAATTCTATATTTTAAGTTTATAAGCTTTGAATGAACACCAATCCCATTGTGTTCAACAAGTCGTGTAAAATCACAAAACTACCATAAGTTACACGTACAGACTTGTGTTTCGTTCTTCTATGATCATCACCAGAGTACGATTGTAAACTGCCTAATGATGGTCAAACCGCAATTCACATCTAAGTTATGCAAAATCAGATATGCGACACTCACCTCTAGTAGTCTCGAATATATTGTTCTTGACGGGAAATATCAACTGCACAATTACTATGCAGTCATGAACATTAAATTTGTTTCAGCTTTCGTCATATATACATAGCTATAAAATTAAACAATCATTGATTGCGCGGGTGGTGACAAAATGTGTTTAAATCAATTTTACGAGCTGGCTGTAAAGAAAGAAAGCTGTTTGCAATCTTGACTACAGCAGACGTGACTTCAATTCGATGCTAGGTGTTTCTAAAAGAAATACACATTTTACTGCATTTCTGTGATACGACAATTATTTTAACTTTCACTTGATAAATTTAAGCCCGTCAGAAGGAAACTTATTATCTGCCGATATGTATGTGCGTGCACTGATATCCGCCCCGAAGCTCTTATCGGTTAAAATGAAGAACTTACTTTTCCTCGTCGTATTATCAGAATAAATGTCTGTCTAAGGGTTATTTATAAAAATATTATTAATATTGATTTAGCCGACATTATCTTCTTAGTAATATCATTTTTAAAACACTAATTAATAGGTTAATAAAAAAATTAAATTAAAATCATCATACCTTATTTTCGCACGTACACAAAACGGAACTGAAGATGTGCTTCATTCCGTTTGTCTATTCATCTGTTTTTTCTATATATCTATGATTCTGCCATCCAAATTCAATTGTTTATCATATAAAAGTATAAGCACAGAGTTAGGTAAACGATAAGAGCTTCTTTCGTAAGCCAAATAGATTGCAATTTGCGAGATACACTAGTAATTTGTGTCGTTTGCCAAACCTCGACAAGCACATACAAACGAACAACCGAAGAGAGATAGAGACGAAAGTGTGCCGATTCAACATTGATTGATAATGAATTATGAATAAAAGTACGTTTCAGTTTGTAACAATTTAAGGAAATTGAATTTCTCATTTTGTTGCACAAAACAACCGTTTTCTACCAGAAAGAAAACAGAATCTATTTTTTATGCATAAGACATGTTTGACTTATGTGAAGTACCATGGTCAATGCTACGAAACAGTATTGATGCCCATTTCGAGATATTGTAATTCAAAATACGACAAACGATATGCACCTAAAAACAAATTTAGTTTTGTACTGTTGTGTTTGAAATAAGCGAAATCATATTTATATCGTGAAAGGAAGTCCTCGAATTTATTAAAGAAATATTGCTTATTTGTAATTGTAGCAGAGAAATGTATTAGGACGCCATTACAATTCACTCTCTCAGTATGCCACTTGGTAACTGCCTATCTATTGGCGGATCTAAATCAATCATGTGGGTATTAGGTATGCCAATTAACAGGTTAGTTCATAACGGACCGGAGAGTTATGCCTAATTCAGTATTACCAAAAGGTGCGAACTCTCATATGAATGCGTTTAATGCTTATTGGAAATATATAAAATAAAGTCGGAACTATGCCCAAAGCCACCACATATATGATCAAGAAATGTAGGGCAGATTGACGGTTCGATCACTTATGCATATACGTATTCGAAAAATCATAGTGCTGATTTGGAATAAAGTCATTCACAGTGTAAAAGCAATAAACACTGATTAAATAGTAGAAAATGCATACTTAATCAGTAGTCCTGCCTGGAATAGTTAGTTGCGGGCAATAGGTAAGTTAAGATTATTAACACTAGCCAAAGTAACGTACATTGTTATAGTGTAACACATGACTTCGAATTCAAATAAACCTTGATATCATAAGGCTATTTGCGGTGGTATGCCAAGTAAAACTGACCGATATTAATATTACTTCAGGTTACAAAAATATTAGCAAAAAAATTAATGAAATCTACATTTTTGCAACCAACGCAATCATTTGCGTTATTGATCGTTTAAAGTAGAATTCTTTGCAAAATAAGTTCTAAAATCGTTACATCGGACGAATTGCGAAATAGGTGTTCTATCAGTGTAGAAAAAGGCAGAATCGATATTAGAATGGCTCTTAAATCCATGACAAGACCAAAAACCGTTAGAATGGATCATGATTTCTTTTTCTTAAGCAATCCATTAGTATCAACCAGAATGATTATCGAGGATCAAACAAATGAACGTCGGGCAACAGTAAATATATTTAACAATATAATATTATAACGATAATCACGATTTACATTTCGATATTTGAGACAAAACCTAAATCTAGAAAAAATGCAGGAAGCTTGGAATATTCCTTAATGGGGGATCAAATATCGTCATTATCTAAATATATATGTATTGCATATTTTGTTGAATGTAAAAGCGAATAGCTTCAGCATATATATATATATATATATATATATATATATATATATATATATATATATATATAATGGGATTTGTGCTTATTCTTGTTCGAAACATTGCTTTAATATTTTTATCACCGCTAGCACAGACAATGCTCGTCTAATTAAATCAACGTATGCTTGTGATTTCACGCTTAAAATAGCCGTATCTAACATTCCACACTGGACATTGAAGTAAAAGTGTAGCTCAAAAGTTTCTCATTGCATCGTTCTAGTATGCGTCGTATAAACAACGATATCCTTGAACGCAAACAGTATTTACAAGGACAAAAGCATTAATCTATTTAACCCAAACTAGGTAACTGTCTACAACATACATTGGTTGCGCAGGAGAGTGGTTGATAAAGGTTAATTTTATGCGATTCGCTGGCGAGCCAGACACCATAAACTATTTATTCACCAACTCACATCACATAGTTAAACAATCATCAGTCAAATATAATAACGCGTTTAAATCTTCGATGGTCATCGCCAGGGTACGACATGTAAGTACAGACAAAGATCAAACCGCAATGTATGCAAAACGTGTTGAAAGTCGGATACATGACTCTCAATCTTAATAGTCTCGCGTACATTGTTCTTGAATGGAAATGTCGGCTACACAGTTTCCATGCAGTCACGAAGATTAGCTTTTTCAGCTATCGCCACATATATATTTAGGTAGTACACTTAAACAATTATTGATTGCGCGGGTGGAGATAACAATTATTTAAATCAAGTTTGCGAGCTTGAAGTAAACACCAATCCCATTGTATTTAACCAGTCGTCGAAAACATAACAAAACTACCGTCAGTCACACGTAATGACGCGTTTCGACCTTCCATGATGATCATCAGAGTAAGACAGTAAACTCACTCACGATTATCAAATCGCAATGTATATTAATGGAATGCTAAACTAGATATGTAGCTGTCAGCTCTAATGGTCTCGCATACATTTTACGGCACTGAAAAACTCGGATGCACAATTTTTATGAAGTCACGTATATAAGTTAAACTATGATACCATCATCTATTGCAAAAGTAGAGATGATAATTAGTTTGATCAAGTTTGCGAGCTTCAGATAAACACCAATCTCAAAGTATCTAACCGGTCGCACAACAGCGAAAATACTGACAGTCACACAGGCTAACGCGTTTCGATCTCCCATGGCCATCCATAGATAACGACAGGAGGCTAAATAACGAGGATCATTTCGCAATGAACAGAAAAAGTAAGAAAATCCCATCGCAAGTAAAAGTCAAATTAATAAGCATAGATGTTGGTATGTATTAGGTTTTGCGAACCTAGTAACAAATGAGTTCAGTTGTGACCAGAAGGATAAACCAGAGACAGCATGAACGGAAAGTATAATCTCATGCACATTCGTTTCGTGCTTACTGGCGACTCATCAGTAGGAGCCGGTATTACGCCCTTTAACCACTATATATTTGGTAGAAGAATGTGGAATAATAGGACGGTAAGCACGAAACGAATGTGCATGAGATTATACTTTCCGTTCATGCTGTCCTTGGTTTATCCTTCTGGTCACAACTGAACTAATTTGTTACTAGGTTCGCAAAACCTAATACATACCTGCATATATATTAGCTCTTCGCAACAAACAGTATTTGACTGAAGCATAGATGTTGTTGAATGGACTCATTTTAACGACTACAGTAAGCTGACTTTAGATTTGCTTTTGCTATTAACAATGGCATTATGTGTGAGTTTGATAAATGCATTTGTATGTGTGTGCGCTTGCACTAGAATGCACCATTCCTACTGAACAGAAATAAACGATTGCGCAAAAAGCAAATACGGAAACACGTACAGGTTAAATTGAGACTTATTTCTATGATCAATTATGCATAGGAAAACTTTTTCTCGCTGTCCTTCCGTAATTAGATAAACACGACCTCTTTAAGCCAAGCCAAACATAAAGATGTGCCAAATTAAATTAGGCAACAGATAAATTCGACAATGCTCCAGCTGGAAATAACAATAAAAATAAGCTTCAATATAATCAAAATTTTCATCATCATCATCATCATCATCATCATCATCATTGCCATCATTATTGTCTAATTCAGGAAAACATCGTTAGCTCTCGTTTTAATTTAATTACATCGGACAAAATTTTCCACCTAGAGAATAATGCACTTCCAGTCGTATTACCAAATTACAGTAGTCTGATATTTGCAACGAAGACGGAATTTAACCGGGAGGAACAAATAAGAACGGCAGCTTCGTAGGTTCTTAATGGAACCTTTGATACATTGTTTAAATTTAAATTTCATGTCTATAATATAGCTTGTGGACGAGCATAGTAGGATCTCTGAAGACGCAAGACTCTAGTATACAAGACGGGAAATAGAAAGTTGACTGTTGAGGTGTGCGAGTGCTCAACCGCCTAATTTATAATAGGCTCGAATAAGATGGCCAAAAGACAAGGAGGTATTTTTGCGGTGAAAAGACAGCCAGTCCTTATTACGTACTAGTTCGCCTTTCTGCCAATCACGACGACAACATAGTCTATTTGATAGCATGACTTGAAAATTAGTGATGTGGTTTTGTACGTATCTATGACCAATTACAGAATTGACTAATTTCATTCAGTCAAACAACGCGTAAATATCCGAGTGCATCGAATCGAAGCAACCTATGGAATATTGATAACAGAAAATTGCTTCGAACTGGTAGAATAATTTTCCGACCGTGCGACGAACATAACGGTCTAGTTGATAAATTTAAAAATAATTAAATTGAATAATTAATGAATATATGGGCTTGTCTAATACAGAAAATTTGTTAATAAATAAAGGATAAAGATAAACACCGGGTTATATTTTCTAATAAGAATAGAACAATTTTAAACTGACAAATAGAAGCAGAAAACTGAACTGTTAGCAGTAATTCGGCAAAACTTGGTACTACAGCATTTTCGATGGACGGTACACGCGTGGAAGTCTTCAGAGTGAAGGGGAACCAGTAGGCATGCCTCAATCACGGAAAGATACACACTGTGAATCTGCAAATGTTACAGAATCAAGATTTCTACGACCAACGTGTGCTACCAATTGTCACGCAATAGTCAATTGCGGCAGAAAATTAAATAGGACCAATAAACACAATGCTTCAATGACGGACTGATAGCCTTACTAAATGACTATGCGACTGACTGTGTACAAAATCGACCGAAAGCCATTCGCTGATCACGACATTTCCTCACTAACACCAAATGCTAAGCAGAAGCAAATCCGGAATCATTTTGGTGAATGATAGGGGGCGGGAGTTGATGCAGTCACCGCATATAATGCATCGCCTTGTTATATAATTATGTAATTATATAATTATCACATAGGATAACCCTGAGTATAGACAAAGTATTTTAAGGAGAATTTGGTGAAAAAAGGAGCTTACGGCAAGTACATTCATTCGAATCTCGAGAAAAAAGAGGACAGAGATTAATTGTTGGGTAAAAGAATAGGTGTATAGGTGAGAAAACGAAAAACCGCTTGACTTGCTAAATAGATTATAGAAGAATTTACCTCTCTCCCTCTTCATATATATATATATATATATATATATATATATATATATATATATATATATATATATATATAAATGTTAGCCCAGATGCAATTATGTTTAATGCAAAATTGGTTTACGCTTGATGAAGCAGACAAATGTGCAGACTTTAAAGAGAAGAGATTAAGAATTAATTCAGCATCAAACAGAAGTCGACCCGATTAGATGTGCTTATGATAGTTGGCTAAGTTAATGCCAAGGTAATGTTAAAACGATTATCACATTTAACCATTTAAATTTATATGGAAGCAACACCAGCTTTATTACCAAAGAAAGTATAAAATTTATACGTTATTCCATTATCGCAACCTTGATTTAAGTAATTTTTATCACCGGATGTGCAATCAATGTTCTTCCAGTCCCATTAACTCATTTTTTCGCTTTATTTATAAATCTAGCACCCTTGATATATATATATATATATATATATATATATATATATATATGCATGCCGAAATAAATAATAGTATGCTTAGCAGAAACTGACACTTAGAAAAGAATACTGCATTGCTACAATCAACAATTAAATTTTACTATTTAAATCCGACAAAATACTTGCGTACAATTCCAAGTGAAATTTCAACGAATCGATGTATATATAATAAATTAAATATTTTATCACGCAGCAAATGCAATTCGTCAAGCAGACCGGTTTCCTTCTCACTGGGAACTAGTCAAGGACTGACCAGAATTTGCAACGGACGGGACTCGAATTGCTGCACATCTTTTTCTGAGCTTGAGACTATCCATTGTGCAATTTGAAGTTGTATACAAACTTTTATTTCTGGTTAGCCTTTGCTACGGATTGAACCTATTTGGAATCAAATTAAGACCTCAGCTATCCTAGATCTATCATTATGCAGAGGGTGAAGGTTAATTTAATTAAGGTTTAATGGCTGGTTTATATGTATTGTCAATATACATTTAGAAATGTCTCAGCTAGCAAATGCAATTCATCCAGTAAACCAGTTTTGTACTTGTTGGAAACTCGTCAAGTACAGTTCAGAATTTGCCACAGATGGTATATATATATATATATATATATATATATATATATATATATATATATATATATATATATATATATATATATATATATATTGACCAAATAGCAATAACGCCACTGACATGTACAGTCACGTATAATGCATGTGAGACTTCTAGGAAATGAGACGCATCTCTGGTTTTGCATAATAATAATGTTGATTCCTTAAATCAAATTTGCGACCATGAAGTAAAGACAAATTCTATTGTATTTAACCATTCGTTGTACAGCATATGAAAATTGTCTCCAGTCGCACGCAATTTGGAATGAATTAAGAAAAGATTTCTACACCTACGACTTCCGACAAACCAATTGTGGACGGCTTCAGAGTGACGGGACAAGTGAAAACCCCTTAACCAACGCCAAACACAATCTATACATATGGAAATGTAAATAATCAAGATTTTACCTATCTACGAGTGCTATCCATTGTCCCGCAACAGAAAATTGCGGAATAAAATTCATTAGTTATTAGGAAAGAAAATTAGATTTGGTTTGTGCAACGAATAAATATATTGAATATACTTTTAAGCTTAATTTGTGTAAATGACTGGAATGATGCCCATTATAAAGTGAGCAATTTTGTTAACAATGTACAATTATTCTCTTTTAGAACATAAACAATTTCGTAAAGTTTGGCGAAAATTATTTTGTGCACTCTAGTGTACATATACAATCCGCAAAAAAATTGTTTTCGCCTTGCATCTAAATTATTAATGTAGAAAATTCTGTTGTTACCATTATGATAAACAAAGATTGCAAGAGTTGCTCTATAACCAGAAGAAAATGAACAGAAAAAAATTCCAAAATATTTTTGAATAAATAAAAGCAATACCATTTAAACTTTGATAAAGTAGGAAAAATTAACAACAATGGAACTCGAAAATAACGGAAAATTCTATAATCCGAACGCAGTGAAGACAATATACAGGTCAGTGTTCTGAGATTGCAAAACCATTATCGAAGAAGTGGTGCATATACCAGGAAATTATCTAATCTATGTTGTACATAACACAGGATTGTTTCCAGTTCCTCCTCTCGATACTCTTATCCGGTTTTCTGCATCTGTTCATAGCTTATCATACAAATAAAATTTACAAATAACAATATTCAACTTTCATATTTGGTTTTTCGTTATATGTATGATGAAGAAAACCGAAAAAAGAATTGAAAGTTATCCGCTGAGTAATCCTGTGTTAGACAAAATTTGCATCAATTATTTATTATTACCCAGTAACGCTTCAAGTTATCGTTTTCAACCAGGTAATTGCTTAAACGAGCATTAGTTGCATGCGCGCTGATAACAATAACAGTAATCAAGGTTGCTATCTTTATGGAAAACCCAATCCTATTATACACATACATTAGTCAGGCAATTCAACCAGTAGATATGTTTTGTCCTTATTGAAAACTATTCAAGCACTACAATTTAGCAATAATTGATTGCGCGGGTGGTGGTAACAATGCTTTAAATCAAGTTTGCGAGCTTGAAGTAAACACCAACGACTGGTTAAATACAATGGGGTTGGTGTTTACTTTAAGCTCGCAAACCTGATTTAAAGCAACGTATTCAAGCACTGTCTGAAATGCTTCACGCGGACAGGGCTCGAATTAACACACGTCGGCTTCGGAAACTCTTATTCTAACAACTGACTCACCCGGCCACAGGCCACACAAGGTTTACAGCTATATACCAAGGTTTCTTGGTTAGCCTTTACAACAGCGAGTATAGGGCGTTTGTGGCTCTTACAGATGGACTGGCTTTACGCTCAAAACGCATCAATCACTGACAACTAGTTATTTTTCATGTCAACTAAGTTAAATCCTAGGTCTCAACTATAAACCAACTTGTTACTAGGTAAATCATGACAAGTAAACACTTATTAGGTTGGTTTTCAACAGTCGAGTCTCACTTGTTTTACTGTAAATTACAGAAAATATAGCCGATAATGAAGTAAATATTTATCTGTAGATTGGTTGAACCTCAAACAAAATCAAATTGAAGTAGCCCCACGGTGAATACTGACTATACTCATTCGGTGGACTGTGTTAAATAACTTTACATTTGAATTTGTGTATGTAAAGAAATTGTTCGGTATCACCTGGTTCCAATATACATTCAACCTATCTGTGACAGCAGTGTTTAAAATAAATGCATTTGTATAACAGATTTCTCAGTGATGATGATATAGGGTGAGCCAAACAAGTTATTGTTAGGAACAGACCACAGATTCTCCACATGTTACCACTGGTAAAAATAATGAATCTGAGATAATAAATAAATCGTATCAGATCACGAAAGATGTGCCCTGAAAGGTTTGGATATTCGTCATTTAGTAGGCAATAGTGTAGTGAATGTAGTAAGTGTAAATTCAAAACCAGTTTAATTTTGACACAAGACGAAGGACAAGAAAGGTAAGGAAGTTACTGTTTTATTCTACTATTATAAATTAGGTAGTTAATAGTTAGTAACACATTAATTCAGATAGGAACAGAAGCATACGTATATTTCATCATATACATGCGTTTATTTCCTGTTGGCGGCTCATCAGAAGGAGTCAGCAGTACGTCGAACAGTTGTAACATAAATTCGGCAGCACGTATGTTTATTCAAGCAGTTTTAAAACAAACTTCTTATAAAGTCTTCAGCGAAGTGTCTTGAAGACCAACTAAGAGTATCTAAAATGTACCGAACCCGTTAAGGTTAGAAGCAAAAGCATTTTCAAGACAGGATAAACTGCAACAAAATTTAGACTGGCAACCAATATAACCATCTGCTAACCCAGAAAAGCCTCAGACTCTGGACTCGATTGGCATCAGTTACCAAATTTCGTGGTTATCATGACACCATTCGGTAGAAATTATAAAAGTTGATTTTTTTATACGGAAACCGAATACACTTTAAATCAGGTATTAGGCTTTTCGTACCTAGTAACAAACTGGTTCAAATTGGCCAAGAATAATTTGCCATAATATGCATTGGCAAAGATAAATTTAGCTAAAATTTTACTTGGTATGCAAAGGCTAATGGTTAACTGCATATTATTAGTTCACTGCAAAAAGTATATATATATATATATATATATATATATATATATATATATATATATATATACATAGTACCATTTGAGGATTAAATTTGTGATTTTTGGAATAACTTGATTTTACCATAATGTAACTTATATAATAGCGCGATTTCATATTTATTAGACACTCCTTAGTAAAAATGGAAATCTATGTGAACGTAGAAAGCCACATGGAGAATTTGGTTCCGTAATACGGCCTACTACTTACACCTTTGGAGCTGCACATTTTATACAATTTGATTTTTATAACAATATATGTTTTTGGACTATCTTGGGAAACGTTGACGACCGAAAGCTTTGAAAAATCGACATCAATTCGTCATGATAAATCTATGTCAACTGTTAAATAACTAGCAATAAACGTATGATGACATGATGGGATTTTGCACATACGTACATGTCATAATACTTTATTTCGTCGTCCTTAACCAGACAAAATAGTGTCTTACTTGTTATGATTCATAAATAAATTTTTTTTAAATTTTCAATATAAACTAAACATTGCCTCAGTTAACAAGGCAAATTCGTCCAGTAGACCGATTTTGGTCCTAGTTGAGAACACTTCAAGCACTGTCCAGAACAAGGGTATATATTCTTCGAAGACTGAGACAATCCAATGCGCCACATGTACCGAATAAAAAAATTAATCTGAAGTCATATACCAACTTATGATTTGTAAATAGCTTTATCTTCAGGTGAGACCTGAGTTCCATCCACGGAAAATCCTAGATAGTCCTTGATGAGTTCCAAGTATGGACGAAAACTATCTAATGGATTAATCTCATTTACTTCCTGATATAATGTTTATTGTATACCTGCAACGTACAGATAACCAAAATCCTTTCATTAGCTTTCAAATCAAAAAATATTCCCCAAGCAACATGGTGCCTGTTGTATTATGAAAAATCGTGGCTGGTAAGTTAGAACTTCAGTTATTAAAAGATTTCAAAAAGGTTCCACCTGAAGGAAATTCTAACCAGAAAATATAAGCTGGCATATGACATCAAATAGCATGTAGTATAGGAAGCATGTGTCCTGGATCGAGTTCGTCTGCGTGAAATTCGGGACAGTACTTAGAGCCGTCACAATGAATTATCTTTTCTTTATAATACAATGATTAGTTTCTACATACAAAATACATCTAATCAAAATCCTGTTATTAGACAAAAAATCAAATTATATATATATATATATATATATATATTGTGTGTGTGTTCATTTAAATATATAAAGTGTCTATTGGCTACTAACGTTTCGCCATGGCGCAACCAAGAGACTGATATTGCGATTACGATTTTCCATCTACGATATTGCCGGTCTCACTCTTCCGAGGTTCTAGCTATCGCCAAAGGTGGAATGGGAGTACGTACACAGAGAACGTGTCGGTGACCATCCAGACATTGGTCCAGTCAACTCAATTGGTATTCGTGAACTAAATGCGACGGAGTTGACACATTGAATACCGGCTGTAGAATATTAAGCATTTTTAGCGTTCGCTCTTCATAAGTGCCTCTTGGCACTCAACTTAAAATGATATTTACCAAATCGAACGGATACATCCTTTAATAAAGCTGCTCAGGTCATACATGCCACTTTACTGGGCCCTGTTTACTGATATACTAACATCGATTCCCCCCATTCGAGCGCCTCTTGGTTAGTGAGCGTACGATATGGCTTCACCAAGTAATGGAAATCGCGACAAATTTTAATCAGCCGTGAGATCTCTGATCAATATCTTATTTTACAATTCCAACCATTCAGCCCGGCAATAAGGATTTGTAAGTAGCATGTTAATAAAAATGTCACATCCAGCGCAAATAGCGTTGAGGATCTTGGAACGATGGTGATGGTACATCAAGAAGCAGCCGTATGCATATGATTAGCCCAGACGATGAAATCTATAAAATATTATCTAACATGTATAAGCGGCATAATGGAAGTGGATTCGAGCATAATTTATTCGTAAAGACGCAAAGTCGCTAAAGGTCATAAGCAAAAAATAAACATAAAGATCTTTAAATGAAATGCAATAACTTCCTTTCAAAGAGGCGAAATGCGTTTTAAAATCTGATCATCGCAATGGAGAAACTTAAAGCGTGAATGTGAAAATGACAAAATAGGGGCGGCAGTAAATACAAGCATAGGCATATAGATAAATTGAAGCAAAGTTCATGTATGCACGATTATGCAATTACTAAACATTTGTCAAGCTGAAAATGAATCCTAAAAAATCAGTAAACACATTCATAAATTCACGTAACCGGCACTACCGTCACGAAAAGGTCAATAACGGGCTATAAATATTTTAAAGCCAATCCACAAAATACGTTTAGTTTGGCTAATGCAGACATTATAGAATTTGAATTCACAAACGAAAAACTTACCTCACAAATTAACACATACACATTTACAAACGTGACCTCTTTCATCTATCAATCTACCTCCCTGTCTATCTCAATCAACTCAACTAAAACCCACTTACTTACCTACCAATCTAACTAAAACTATTATAACAACCACATATTCATCTATCTATCTATTTATACATCCATATAAATAAATATATATCGATCTATCTCTTTATACATGACTTTACTAATATATATATATATATATATATATATATATATATATCTATAAATGTATCTACCTATCGATGTGGTAATTTATATATATATATATAACTTAATTCATTTCCATCTATCTATATATCTAATATATATGTATATATATATATATATATATATATATATATATATATATATATATATATATATATATATATATACTTAAATTTCCATCTATCTATTTATAAAACTAACTAACCGCACATTTACCACAATGAGTACATATACATATGATATTATATGCATTTTTATATATACCCATCAAGTTATATGTATATATTAATACGTTGTTTATGTTCATTTATTTACAAATACATATTTAGTGTTTTCACCAACTATTACGTATATTTATTTTTTATAGCAAAATTTCTGTTTATTACTCAATTGATATGTATGTGTCTTAATTGGTCGTACCATACCCTGTTTCGAGGCCTGTCCACAGCAAATTCTGAACAATACCTGCTTAGTTATTCAGGCAAATGTGTGTATAAAATGGGACTGGTGTTCATATCAAAATCGCTAACTTTAAATAAACGTTGGAAATGGTTAAATGAAGGTTGCGAGCTTAATATAAAAGCTAATCCCACAATATATATGTTTGTCAGTGAAGACTAAGCGTTATATAAAGTAGAAAAGGCAATTAATTCAAAAGGACGGTTTTGTCCTTATTTAGAAATCGTAAATTGCTATCCATTCGATAAAGTCAAAGACTCCGAAAGAAATATCCCCCGATTGGAACATTATTCACAGAAAAATTCTTGGTATAATTTGACGAATTCCCAATAACGTGGAAACTGGTCTACTTGATGAATTGCTATTTTGTACAATGCTTAATTTGTACAGAAAAAACTTATATATAATAGTATGGATGTTTATGTCAAGCACGTAACCTAGATTCAAATCATTGTTATCACCTTCCACGCGATTAATGGTTATTTAATAATCTTAATTTCTTTTGTCTCTTAGTCTTAATCATCTGGACAGTACGCACTTTATAATTATAAATAACTCTATTTTAATCGTCTTCTATTACTTCGTTTAGCAATTAAGCTACGTATTCCTTGAGATTTGTCACCAACACAATCTAGTCTTTAAACATTTCGCAAGCCATTTCCGGCTATCTTTATCAGTAGTTTTTGTGTTGACCTACCATTTTGCACAATCTATAGGTAAACGTTCAATACACTTTTTGTTAGATTTTTCTCTCTATCTAGAAATCTAAGTTCGATTGTAACACAGCAAAGGACATGAGGTAACAAAACCTTATTCGTTCTATTCGACGAATTGTAAAAAATAACAGTATGTAGCTCAAGGTTCTTCTATGATGCATTAAGCCATGCCGGTGGCGTTTCAGCTTTGTTGAACTTTTTTACGCCAAGCCAGCCAATTTGGTTAAGCCAGAAATACGTAATCTCAATCAACAAACAAAAATGAACAGCCTACAATTCTTTGATAGCCTACGCATAGCAGTGAGATTAATGTTATGCGGTAGTGAAGCATCAGTATATTAAACTGATATTATGCTAAATAGTAGTACTAGTATTAGTATCAGTGGTAGTAATTGTGGTAGCAGTCCAACACAGTATAATGCTTACATTCGAATTGGAAACTTTCTATTAATAATCGTATTCTTTAAAATATTTAATATTAGGTATATTTAAGACAACAGGTTGTTTATTGATTACAAGCGATGAACATAGCTTCTGCGGCTAACATGCTTCTGATATTTATTAAAATCAAGTTTCCAGACTTTAAATAAGCACTAATCCCAATTGGTAACAAATCGTACATCCGGCTAACAAAAATATAAGTTTAACTTCATTAAATCAAGTTTTCCAACATCGTATTAAAAATAATCCAACTTGGTAAACTAGTATATCTGGCTCTAAAAAATCGGAGCTTCATTACTATAAACGAAGATCGCCAGCATAGTATAAAAACCAATTACACTTAGTAACCAGTCGCACAATAATTGTCGTCTATCTCGTTCTAAAAAATAAAAGTTTCATTTATTTTCGAAAATAATTAAAAACCTCCATTCAGTTGTAACTAATAGGACACACAACTGCAAAATTACTGTCAGACACATGTACTGACGAGTTTCGTCCTTCCATAATCATTTCATTTATGTGAAAGGCATGACACAACTTTATATAAGCCAATCGATTAAACAATCACTTATAGAGTAAACCAACATGGTTACTATTCACGAAGAATGGCGTTCTGATATAAGACAGGATGATTTCAGTGAACGAAACATGAAATCATAAAGATACCTGCGCGTTGTTCCAGCAGATGCAGCGCCTGAGGCTTTCAACAAAGTATACAGTAGGTGGGTGTCACTAACACTAAAATCCGAGGTGTGCATTGTCATGCAAATCGCAATGGTCAATAAAGTGTAAAGTGAGACCTAATACATTGCGGCCTCAGAGCAATAACACTTCATGTTTAAATTGACCGCATTGATCATATTCAGCCACGACATAAGAAAAATATTATATTGCTAGTTCTACGACTGGCTAAAAAATTAGATTAGAAATAATATTTTATTTTTAGGTATTTTCCAACCTGCTTTTCTGCTTAATTGAATAAAATTCATAAACGTAGCAAGAATTGTGAAAAATGCTCATAAAAACAAAAAGTAATTCAGCTGATATTTAAATAATCTACAGTACATTTGAGATAACTATGTTTAACGGAGGATCTAGATCCTGTATATATATATATATATATATATATATATCAAGGATGCAATCTTGATGTAGAGACCAGTTCCGTTATATACATCCATTTGTCAGTAAAAACTAAGCATTGTATAATTATATAGCTCATCCAGTAGACTGTTTCCATCCTTATTTGGAACTTTGTACGTACTTTATAGAATTTTCCGGGACGGAGCTCTTTGGTTAGATTTTTGCCGAAGTGTGACAGCAATGGTATATGACGGGTGACTTACTATCTCATGCTAGTGGTTAAGAAATTAGGATGTGTATCTTTCTAAACATTGCGTTCCTGATATAAATATTTATATTTAATCCTAAGCCACGTTGAACAACAATCGCTCTCTTTGGTTCAGACCCTCTGTGTAGGAAGCAAAAACGTGTTTTTTCTAGCACATATTCCAACACCCTATTTGCAGACAGGCGTGCACATAACATTGACAGATCTTGTTACGAAGAGTTGACTGTTATACACGTCTGACAACCAGGAAAGTTGTGGCTTACTATCAATAAGTTTAGTCATAATCAAGAGGTAATATGAGAAATTACAGAAAACCGAAATGTTGTGCTATTGATACGAGCACTTAGACCTTGTCGTGTTCATGCATGTACTTTGTTTATTTTGGCAGAATAAAACAGTACAGTCATGTACACATAAGATGCGCGCACATAACTATAAAGAGCAGCGAAATTAATCACTAATTCGAGTCATCTAAATGTGGTTGTACGTTGTTCTGTCTTCTATTCTGTATGTACACTCCTATTTAAAACCAATAAAATAAGCATAAAACTCAAACGGAAAATGAATTCGATGTTGCAGGAACGAGACTTAGGTGAGGGCTATGCAAGACTGGGGGAAGGGTGTGAGTCAAAACGAGTTAAAATAAACTTAGTGCATGTTATGCATTTACATTTGTATTATAGTTTGGCTGAAGATATGTTGCTGTGACTAATCGTGCAATAAACTGTCTGAATTTCTGCATTTACACAACTATGCATAGATGAGCCACGAGTTCCTAACGAAACGGCATAATTGTTATTACTGCACGAAATATAAGGCATGGCATGTAACACAGTTGTAACGCAGAATAAACGCTTGTTCTTACGTCCTATTTAGACATTTATCGTCCGGGCAGTAACAGTAATTAGGGCATGAGAGATAAACAGCAGGAAAACCGATTAACATTTAATGGTCCCATGGCTAGAGGGAAGCATTCATAAGCGACTACTTTTCAGTTGGCCTTTACATCAGAGGCATCATGAAATACGGTTGCAGAGAAAAAATGAAAAAAATATGCCAATATGAGTAGTTGTAAAATATATATCGCTGTTGAAATCAAGGTTGACAGCTTCATAAAAACACCAAACCCATTAAATATAAATTTGTTAGTATACTAGTATTGGTGTTTGTACCAAGCTTGCAACATTGATTTATATAGTTATTCTCACAATCCGCGTGATCAATGCTTGTTTGAATATATATACCCAGTTTAAATGATTTGAATTGTGCATTATTCAATAAGTTACGTTTCAAATAGGAAACCATGTCCTTGGTTCTGCTATCTGATACGCACAGTTTGCTAAGCCTGAGTTCAAAGACTGCCAATATAAAATTCAGACCTGTTCACAGTGCACAGATTGACAAGGTATTGGCATTCACGTGAGCATCCACCAGAGCAACGCCTACTTAGCATAGGCTACGGGGTTTCCATTACTGATATTTTCAATTAACCTGACTTTTTTTCTCAGTAGCCGAACAAAATGCTGTGTAAATGGCTGCCGAAGCAAACGGAATGGAAATAACCAGTTATACCGTTGGACAAGTAGGCGGCCTGTAGACTTGTACTGATTTCTCCCTAGACACGTAATACTTGATGCACAATAACAAATTTGATACTATGGTGTGTACGCTAAATTGTCTCCATTACCTACTGCGACGCTCATCTTAAAATAAAAACGAGTGAATTATGTGAAATTTCTGCAGCAGTTGTCGTTCCAACGGTGTGGTGATGAAGCAGAGTGACATCGGTTCGAGGCACTCCGATCTTACGAGTTGCGAATTAGGTACGAAGCTATATTTTAATGCATAAAGTGTATTTTAAACTAAGATTTATTAAATGCATAAGTCTTATGACCAACTTAAGGCGTCATTCTTGACAACGAATTTCGACCTTCAAAGATTGCAAAAGTGGTGATGTGAATTGCTGTTGGGTTCTCGTTTGTCATTTCGTTGTCGTGCTCTGATAATGGCGATGGAAATTCAAAACTTGTTACTAAGTTCGATTGATGGTAGTCTAGCTATGTTTTGCGACTAAATGTTTCAAATCGTATTGCTGTTTATCTCAAATACATAAACTGAATTTAAACAAGAGTAGAATACAGGTAAGGCTATTTAGGAGTAAGAAACACAGTTAATCCTTTTTTTAAAGTTTCATAACCGTCAGCAGCTAGATTTCCATCAAGCTCTGACGACGATTAAGGAGGGTTCAAGTGTTTCATTACGTTGAACCAGACGAATGTTCACAAAAATAACACATTTATTGTATGATCTGATACCAAAATTGACGCATGCGGAACAATTGCTAGCAACCGTAGGTCGTTAAAATCTTGATTCTTTTACATTTCCAGATGGGTTCTAACTGGTCCAGTGACCTTGAAGCTTTTCTTAAACTGCTTGTCCGGAAATGTTTTAAATATTTTTTTCCAACTTTATTCACAATCAGTGTAAAGACGGCTTCAGAGCCATGGGACCAGTGAGGACCAATCAGTTAATTTAAAAAAAATCAAGCTGTGCATTTGGATATGTAAAGGAATCAGGATTTTACCGACTTAGGGGTATTATCATTTGTTCCGCAACCGTCGATTGTTGTGTCCGTTCGAACGATAACTGCACTATACAAACGCCAATTCCTTTAAAGGGATATATCAAAACGAGGTTTATTGTTTATTTTATAGCCAAAACTTTGTTTTAAATAATATGTATCACAACCTGGGTAAGAAATCTTGGCCTGTGTGCATAATTAACTAACCACATAAGGGCAATTACATTTATTTTAAACTATTTTCACTAACAGCGAAGCAAATTTGGACTGGCAAAGATTCGCAATCAAGTAAAGCAAGTATACAAACATTGCACACACGTAACATTCGTTATGTTAAAGGTAATTTATGTCGCAAATCAACTGCTAATATCGTGTACTGATGCGCTTTCGGCTTTCTTGATCATCATCAAAGCAAGACTGGATGCCTGATTGTCGTAACCACACAAAAACTCAACTATGACGGACACCGTACACTAAACCCAATTGTATCAATTTAATTTAGAATGTAACTTGATTTGCATAACAGTTATTTCTACATACAGTGCGGCAAGTTAATCGATACAACGTGTACTCCACTGTAGTCTGTGAGCTTCGTTTACGGCAACATCAACATGCACTCTTTCGTATCACCAATTGTGAAAATAAACTTGTCTCAAAACAAGCATTTTACAATTTTGGAAGTGGGGATAAAACAGGGGTAAGAAGCATGCATTATGACCGATGCATGTCACGCAATGTGTAGTAAACAAACTATTTCTACGCAAAATTGTAGCAAAGGTATGCGTGATACAGCAAATTGGGTGTTTACGCGAAAGCTGCATTTCAAGGTTGAGCGCGTAATGTGTTGGATGAATAGAAATGCGTCCAAATCTGGTGTGCACTTCAAACAGAAAATAGAATTATTAATACAAGTCAACTATCTGGTTAGAAAAAGAACAACTACCTACATTAAACAAAACAACAAATAACGAAACATAAAACTATCATTGAGTGCGCGGATGCAGATAACAATTGTTTAAAGCAAGTTTTCCTGATTGAAATAAACACCAAACCCAATGTATCTAATCATCATGGTAAGCCTAATGTCTCACGTACAATTAAACAACCAAAAATTGCGCCGGGGTGGAACAATTATTAAAATCAAGTTTGAAAGCTTGAAGAAAACACCGATCCTATTGTATTAAACCAGTGATTGAACAACATAGAAAAACTACCGTCAGTCACACATACTGACGCATTTCGACCTTCCATGATCATCATCAGAGTACGATGGCAAACTGACTAGCGAGGATCAAACCGCATTCCATTGTATTACCTATATATATATATATATATGGCAAAAGTTACAAACAGTTAATTTCGTGAATGCATAGAAATTGTGAAACCGACACTACTAGATGTGAGAGCCACAAACCTAGTTTTGTTTTCCACATATACGCATTTCAGTTTGATCCTCGCTAGTTAGTTTTCCATCGTATTCTGATGATGATTATTGAAAGTCGAAACGCGTGATTACGTGTGATTGACGGTAGTCTTAATGCTGTTAAACGACTGGTTGAATACAATGGGATTGGTGTTTACTTCAGGCTCGCAAGCTTGATTTAAAAGATTGTTTCGGTTTTGTCTGAACTAATCAATCAAAAGCAGACGTTCCCAGGTTCGAGTCCTGTCCGCGGCAAATTCTGGTCAGTACACGATGAGTTCCCAATAAGGACGAAACCGGTCTACTGGATGAATTGCCTTTTCTACACTATACAATTCTTAGTTTATACTGACATATGTAAGTAATTAATAGGTCAGGTGTTTATATCAAGACCGCAACCTTGATTATAATAATTGTGTAAGAAGTTGTCTGAAGTCGAAGAAAATATTAAATCTTAATTAACAAATATTATCACCTGTTTCAATTTTTTATGTTCCTTTTACAATATCAACCCCACATAAAGTGAGATTTATCTTTACTTTGAGTATGAGTATTAAGATCATCTCAATTCCTATGAGAAAAGCTGTATAGTCAGTTATAATGAGATTTTGTCTAGTAAAAATGTTGCACGCATATAAATGATGGAAATTCAATATATTATACAATTGGGAGTGATAGGCGTTTACTCTCGCTTGCCAATCGTGGAGAAGATAAGACTGCGCAACAAAAAAATCATTTAAAGAATAAATCGGTATAAGTTATCGTATCGTTTCTATAATCACTATCCATGGTGATGTTATGAAAAATTTAACCCGTTGTAAGCCACTGATGAACACTAATTTTATTCCATCGAGAGACTTTAAAAATAGAAGCCCTGAATAACTTAGCCAACTTGATAAACCTGAACTAACCTTTTAAGGAATTCAATAGCACCCGGCAGAATATAAAAGTTTCCCTTTATTTTTAAATATATGCCTGGTTCCTCATTTCAGAACGTGAGATTATCAATATTCGACCAAAGTTTATACAACCACTTGTAGACAGTGAGCGCCGGTTTAATTTTAATTCACTTCTTCTGCGCAATTTAAAGAATAGATCGTTGTCGTTACCCACATTAACCATGTAACGATGCTTGAACAAAACGCTAATTTCTCAGGATATTTAACTTTTCAATTGGGTGACATAAGGCGTTTAGAATGTGTAAAATATTAGTTGAATATTTTAATACATACTAGCATTATTTAATAAAAGACCGGCGATATTTATATCTTTAACGCCATTACTATTTTCCTTGCTACTAATATCCTTGATAATAGTTACTTTGTGACATATATTAAAATAACCATCAATATAAATAATTTTAAAATTCCAGATACAACTGCAACCAGTCTAAAAACAAACCATCAACATAGTAAATGCTACTAATTCTGCGCACATTTTCAATATTTCTGCATGACATGCTGTCAAGGGGAACGAGTCATGTGGAAGCAGGTTACTGTATAATTTGTCGGCGTCAGTTAACTATCCACTGTAACAATGTGTGTCAAATGCTGTAGCGATTAATTCTAGCATGAAGCGTAGTGAAGTTTACACATTAACACTAAAACCTGCGGTATTTCTGGATTACTTGGACTACTCTGAGGTGAGATACTTAAATATACTGCAGTTCTGCAAATTGGGTTTAACAAACCTATTTCGCTTAATGCCAACCTAACGATAGTTATTGTGCCGATATTTTGGCATAAGAAATCGTGAGCCGCGCAGCGCACTCTACACGCCACGGCCTATTCCATCATAACTATCAAACCACATTTTCATCACCTGGCGCGTTATGTACATACATTTGTCAGTATAAACTAAACATTGTATATGGTATAAAAGACAACTCATCAAGAAGACCGGTTTCGTCCCTATTGGGAACTCATCACGTACTGTCCAGAATTTGCTGCGGACAGGGCTCGAACCTGGGTAATTCCGCTTTGGAATCCGTTGCTATAACCATTAATCCACCCTGCCGCACTTATATTAATGATGGTTAGTATATTTTGTCGATAAATATCACTTTTCTCGCCGGTCAGTGTCTCTGAGGTTAGATACTCAAATATACGATGCAGTGTCTGCAGATTGAGGTTCATAAGCCTATATTACTTACTACCAATCTAACGATAGGCATTGATCCGATAGTTTGGCATAAGCAATTGTGAACCACACAGTGCATTGTTCAAGCTACAGCCTAGTGAACCATACCTTTGAAACTACATTTTGTTTCGTTTGTCTTTGCGATAGCATAACCACATACAGTATTGAAAGTGTCTTTCAGCAAAAACGCAGAACAAGAAATTTCCGAATAGAGCAAACTAACGCAACATGAAGTAAGCATACCGAATCATGACAAATTCAACGGGAGAAAATTTATTTTAACACAAATGTATACAAACTAGATAAAGTCTGCATGAAAGTTATGGATTTCCTGGTATTCGATATTTCGCAGCACAAAAAAACCTGCCCGACATAGCATGAAATAAACGAAGGGAAATTAAAATAACTAAACGTGACAAAGTGCATCCGATCATCATTCAAAAAGTGTAATCTGAATAACGCAAGTATTGTATTTTAAGTATAATTTCATTTAAATTATTTAACAATTCAGCTTATCGCATCTAAAATTTTTTACTTCAATTGCCGTCCTTTTCGTTAGATTAGAAAGAATTAATGTACCCGAACAGCTTATCTCATTAAGAAGTGGGCTTTTGATAATTATAGGCTGCAATTAAATGAGACTGTTAACAGTCGACATCAATGTTAAGTGGTTTCTCGGAAAGCGATGCCTTATCTAATAAGGATGCCAAGTCACAGCATTAATCTGTATAATGTAGTGGAATATAAATACTGAGTAATGGATTATATTGATTGTCTGAATAACCACACGATCGATAAGCTATCTAAAAGCTTCTTCAAAATAAGGCGTAATATGAAAGAAGAAAAGACACTTAAATAATGTAACTAGGCGATTTTAAATCTGAATTAACTCATCTTAAATTTGCCTTTCAACAAACTATATTTACTAGCATTCATTTCTGTTTATTGTTTGAAATATGAGTTAGTGTGCTTTACAATCTATAATGCTTATAATTACAAATAGATCGAGCGACGTCACTGAAAATACACTACGTCCATTCAACATTGAACTCTCTCTCTCTCTCTCTCTATATATATATATATATATATATATATATAAAATAAAGATATAAACTCAACATAACATAAGCTATTAAATGAAATTTCTCAATTGAATCGGTTTCATCATCATTGAGTACTCAATAATAGTGGTGAGCATTTCAGCGGCCACTATTTGATACCGAGACAATTGGTTGATTCTCGTAGCTGGTTCTCTACAAGTGGGACCGCCTGAGCATCACTTGCAACCCGAAGTTCCAATAAGAACAAAACCAGTCCAGTTAATAAACCAACATGACTCTTTATGGCAATGTTTGATTTGTTCCAATCAAACCATACAATTTTCCATCGAATCGGTACCAATGTCCTACGTGGTCTAGATAACCGTGATAAAATGACAGATTGTGCATTTCCGTTGAAAATTTAAATTAAAAGCGATATCGCAGATGTTAGACTTGAAATAAGGTGGACGAATAAACGGAAATTTGTTTACAAATGCATATTCCGTGCAATACACGGCTACAGTGACGTAGAAGATTTGCTTCTACATGCGGAAACAAACACTCGGGTTCAAATTCCAACCGCGATAAATTTGGAAACTACTGATGCGTGTCCAGTTACGAGGAAACCCGTTTAGTTGATGAATTGTATTTGTGATATATATATGTATATATATATATATATATATATATATATATATATAAACAAAATCGTCTTAACATGGAAAATCAAGTCCTACCGAATTTAGTGTAAATTAATTTACTCTGTTATTGGCCAACAGAATGTTTAAAAAATTTTCCTGTCGATCATTCAATCAACTGAGATCTATATCTTGAAGCCTTTTACATTTAGCACTTTTTCTTTTTCCATTGTGAGGATTTACAAGGCGACCTAATAAGTTTATATTTCAATTCAGTGTAAACGGGCGAATATAAAAATACTCATCTAGGCATTGAATTAGTCCTCGAGTGTTTAAATGCATCAGACATCTTGCAAATCTGATATGTTACCAATAAGTGAATAGTGGACCGTTTCGTGCACATTTTGTCATCGTTAGAGCACGCCAGATTACGGACCAGAAAGAAACAGGACAAATTTTATATCTTCACAATACATGTTCATTTCTAACGATTTCAAGCGCCAAAACGAAGTAAAATTGCTCCATTACCTAAATCATCCATCAATTCAACATTAGGTTGACGGAAACGAGAGCTGTCCCTAAAGCAAATGTGGTCTAATATCTTAAACAGAGAGCAAATGAGAGGTGTGTTAATGGCTGAAACCAAAATGGCAGTCTCAATAACTACCGACATGTTCCCCGATAGAGATAAAATCACAGTCTAATAGCTGTATTGTACTTGAAACTAAGGTTCTGTCGTATAAACAACGACCTGATGCATTTAAACCTATCAAAAAGCTCAATGGTGTGGTAAAAAATGTGTACGTTGAATTAAGAATTTATTTTTCGGAATCAAACTTCGCATACTAATTGTAAAAAATATTGCATACTCTATATATTATCCAACCAACTCGGAATACCGATCCAACAAAGCGTCAAATTAACTAAGTCAAATGACCATAAACATATGGAAATTTAATTACAAATGTAGGCACACGGCATAGCAAAACTTGCAACAAGTTAACTCGGTTTCATCCTTAATGAGAACACTTCAAGCATTGGCCAGAATTTTATCGAGGACAGGGTGTAAGCCGGAGTATATTTGCTACAGAGTTATGGACTCTATCTAATGAAAAGTACATAACGATTTATAAATAAGGAAGAAACTGGTCTACTCGATGAAATGCCTATATTTAGTTTATACTGGCAAATATATATTATGGGATTGGTGCTTCTATGAAATTCACAACCTTAATTTAAATATAATTGGTTGCGCGGGCGGTGACAAAATTTACTTCAATCAAGGTTGCGATCTAGGTATAAACACCTGATCCATTATGTACATACATTTTCAGTATAAACAAATTATTTTATAGTGTAGAAAAAGAAATTCATTCAGTACACCGGTTTCGTCCTTATTAATTTAAATTTTTATCACCATACACACAATCATTGATTGTTTGTGTTGGATATATTTTTAATTCATTACAACTTCACTAGGTAGCGTGGTATCTGATTTAAAATGACAGATTATTGGTGGATAGTTTGAAGCTTAGGTTTAAAGAAATTCCACATAGTCTCCATCAGAATGAAAAGATAAACATTAACATAAATTAGGGACCTATCGCAGCAAAATTCTGGATATTACTGGAGAAATACTCAAAATAGAAGAAACTGGTTTACTGGACGAATTTCGTTTACTAACTCCTACAATTTTTAGTTTACACTGAAGGATGTGCATATAGTGAAATTTTTGTTTATATCAAGCAAGTAAACTGGCGGTAGTTTTGCTACGTTAGTATGTATTAGGTGTTGCGAACCTAGTAACAAATTAGTTCAGTTGGGACCAGAAGGATAAACCAAAGGCAGCATGAACAGAAAGTATAATCTCAAACAGAATTTAACTGTAATGTTTTGCTACGTTCTCTGACGACTGGTTAAATACAATGGGATTAATGTTTACTTCCAGCTCGCAAACTTGATTTAAAATAATTTTGACCAACCTTGCAATCGATGATTGTTTAACTAAAAATATTTATGTAGGGCCTCATTTATACGAGTAAATATTTTCGTACAACGCTTAAATAATAGCAATGCGATTAGACTTGTAATTAAGCATATGAAAATGAAGAAAGACTGCAAAATTATGTGCAGAGTTTCCAACTACAGATCAGCAATTAGCAAAATAGTAACGCAACCAAATGAGATTTTATACGGCCAAGTGTTAGCATACAGGATTAAAGCACACATTTGCACGAAATTATACCTAACCAATTCGCGGGTCAAATACGGTACATTTGACCCCTATGGGAATGATATATATCCTAATGGTACTAGCTCTAACTTTCCTGTGCAGCCTTCCAGCAGGCCAGTCAACCACAGAACAAGCATAAGCTCTAACATGAAGAATATTGTAGAGAAAATGCGAAGGTCGGTTAATTTTTCTCGACTGACACATCTGTCAAAATATTCTTCTTGGTGCTAGAAGTAGGAATATTTAATGGCAGCAAAAACAAGTTGAAAACCAATAAAACTTAATGGAGCGTATTGATAGTTCATGGCAGATGGGTAAACAGTTAGGCGGTAATAAATTTAAAACAGGATTAAAACACTAATTAATAGTTGCTGCGCTGCGTTTTCAATTTATATTCGTCGTTAGCTGTGCCACATGACGTAAGTTGAAATGTGTAACATATATATATATATATATATATATATATATATATATATATATATATATATGTATATACGATGGCAACTAAACAGAATTGAGGCGTTTCCATTCTTGGAATATTATGGCATGTGCGCATATAAGATAGAGTTCATGTGTTCGTGTTTATTATGCGTAGTACGGGAAATATAGAAAATTAGCTTAGATCACACCTCAACCCCGCATAACATTCACTTTCACACATTTGTACCAAGAAAATACATTTGCACGTATATGTTAGAGCCTCTATTTTAGCGATAATAAAACGCCATGGTTCACTATTATAGTGACTAATACGCTTTTCCTTTGACGCTGTCAGTAATTAAAAAATATATTATTTCTATTAGCAGCCTGCACCAACAATTTAACCATTTAAGAGTTCAAAGTAACGTACAGACTATCAAATTTATTCACTAATAGCCATGGTTTCTACAATAATATAAAGCATAAACGAATTGTTGAACGAGATTCGTGATTCATGGCTGCTCATCTTTAGGAGCTGTTTATCTCGAAAAAACCAAGCATTTATTACGCGCTATGACATTGCATTTGAGACATATGAGTATTGAAAAAATATGGGAACCGTCTGAACCAATAAGAAATGAAAATATAAGATGTTCACAATGATGATTTACATATTAATCATGTTATGCAGATGAAAGTAAAATAAAATAAAACACTATCCAGATTTTTATCACGAATTATATCCCCTGGTCAGTACATGACGAGTTCCAATAGGATACGAGACCTATACAACATAATAAAATGTTTAGTATATTTTGACAAAATCTATTAAAGGAGTGGTGGTTATATCAAGCTCACAATCCTGATTTAGCAATTTTTGTCATCACGCGGGCAATTGATGAATGTTTAATTGCATATATCGTGAATTAAAAACCACACCCACAGGTGACCTGAGATCTTTTATAAATACACAGATCGTGGAGGGCTAGTTGGAGCTTTAGGTCAATAGAGATGCAAAATAGGACTCACATGGAATAATCAAAATCACAAAGTTTACTATTAAACTTAAAATTTGTGTAGTGTATGACAGAGTGACGCAGGGGATAACCGCATACGGCAAAGCAAATCTGTCCTATTTCGAACCATATACGCGGCCAAATTCTGGACAGTAAATGATGGGTTCCCAATAAAGACGAAAACGGTCTACTTTACAATATTCTTAGTCTATATTGACAAATATGTATATAAATAGATTGGTTTTTATCTCAAGTTTAAAATCTTGATTTAAATAATAGTTTGATTGCGCGGTTTGTAGTAACAATTATTCCAATCAAGTTAGCGAGCTTGACGTAAACGCAAAACCTATTACTTTTAATCAGGATTACGATCTTGTCATAAACACTTGACCCATTATGTCAGTATAAACTAAGTATTTTATAGTGTGGAAAAAGCAATTCATCCAGAAAGCCTTTTTCCTCCTTATTGGGAATTCATCACGTACTGGCGAAAGATTGTCTCGGACAGAGTTCGAATCTCGTCACGTCTGCTTCGGAATCTGGTGATCTAATCACTGAGCCACTCTGCCGCACCCTACACAAATTATTCAGTTATATACTAAATAATGTTTCTTGTTTATCCCTTCTTTTAGGTAGAAACTACATGGCATCTCTTTAGTCCTAAAGGTTCAAATAACCATCCCCAATTTGTCATTATAGAAAATATATCAAATCCATTGTATGAAACCAGTCGTCGAACATCATTAAAACGCTACATTCAATATTTAAGCCTTCCAACCTTCAATGATCATCATCAGTGTAAGACGGAAAACTGACTATATATGAAATGCTGTTTGATCCTCGCTGGCCGGTTTTCCGTTGTACTATGCTGATAATCATTGAAGAAGAAGACATTTGCTTAAATCTGCTATTGTGATCAGTGTTGTGTTGCCTGATGATGGTGCTGGAAAGTAGGCACCGAAACGTCGCCAGTAAACAAAGATGTGATAGAACCGCATTTCCAATTGAAGTAAAAATGAGTCAACCCGATCAAAGACAAAACAAAATTGGAAATAGTGACAAATCGGATCTTTGTGTAACTGCCCGTGTACAGCTATTACCCGCGTACGCAAAACGCGGCATTGATAACCTGAATGCTTACACACCGCAAAATATTGAGTTCAAGATCAAAAAGCGTCAGTACGAGTGACTGACGGTAGTTTTGCTATTTTGTTGGGCAACTAATTGAATACAAAGGACTGATGTTTACTTCAAGCTCGCAAAATTGATATAAAGATCGGTTTGCTTTATTTGTTGTTCCAGAACTTTAAGAAGAAGTTATTTTAAGCACGAAGTACAAGTAGTAAATCTGACTGGGTTTAGCCTCCCTGGCCTAACGGATTTAACTCTTTAGATAGGCCAAGTTTAATACAGAAAATTACGGATGCCAAATCTTTAAACCATTTTAAGTTATATTGACGTCAAGTTCTCCTAAATGCACAAACACGCCTGAGATATAGTTTGTTGAGACAATCTCGGTAACGAGAAATTAACTCAATGAGGAATAAATATTTCAAGGTTCATAAAAATCAAATAGTTATATAGATATGTACCCTCAAGCTAGTAGCTACAAAGATAATATCAGTCTAATCAGATATTTAACCGAAAATATATCAATGTGTCCAATTCACAAGACTGTGTTGTAGATTAATCTCAATATTAATTATATATATATATATATATATATATATATTTATATAAAATTATAATTATTATTTATTTATATTTATACAGAACTATGTATAAACTTTTTGGGCCATTTAAAAATTTCAAGGTGTAAGTATAATAAATCCATTTATTGCTAAGGCCTAATATATATATATATATATATATATATATATATATATATATATATACATATGTATAACTTCTGACGCAACCATACTCAATAACGTTATATTCATGATACACACAGTTACCCAAGATGTATACTAGGATATGAAACGCACGAAAATTACCAAAAGATGTAATACTACGCATTAAATGGCCTTTAGGTGTGAACAAAACATATATTACAAAGCAGCGCTATGATTACAGACAGATCAGTCAAGAAAATGCATGCTACAAACGGTGTTTTCAACTTTATCCACTGTCAGCTGTTAACATTCATCACAATTTTAAATAGACGCGGAAAGTATTTCCAACCGTGTGTCATGTAACAGAAATAACTAAACTTGTAGACATTGTTTTATGTCAAAAGTTACAAAATAAAACAGTGTCTCCAGAAAATAGAATGGCGAGCATTATATACAAATTCCTATATATATATATATATATATATATTAACTTCGGTATTTTATTTCATAGTTAATGTTGGTATAGACTAAACACTTCATAATATAGCAAATGAATTTTCGTTTTTAGATTGGGTACGTCTCTATTGTGAGCTCATCAGTAGCAAATTAGGATTTAAAAGAAACGTGTTGCGCGACGGAGAATAGATCATTTATCTGATTATCGGGTTGCGATCCGATTTGTTTGCACCCGCTGTCTTCCTGATTTCTCCATAATTTTCGATCTCCGGATATGGAGATCTTCTTCAATGGATAGCACATAACACACTACGTTGACAATCAATTTGTAATGTTGATACCAAAATGGGTAATGCAAAGAAACATTTAGTGCCAAATATGAATTTAAACGAACAAGTTCAAAATTGCACAGTAGCGCTTTCGCACCATTTGTCAACTGATTTACTGGTAAAACAAAACAAAATATATAAATTTGTTTTAATGGAAATAGCAGTCCATATAGAAAGTTCACCGAAATATACTTCAGTTCGTAATGTACATATTTTGAGACTATTGAACTTAATCGACGTTCTCCACAACTTAAACAATAATTGATTGCGCGGGTGGTGGTAACAATTCTTTAAATCAAGTTTGCGAGCTTGAAGTAAACACCAATCACATTGTATTTAACCAGTCGTCGGAAAACATAACAAAACTACCGCTAGTCGCAACGCACTGACGCGTTTCGACCTTCCATGATCATCATCAGAGTACGACGGCAAACTGACTATCGAGGATCAAACCGCATTGAATATATATGGAAATCAAATTTAGATTTACTTCAAGCTCGCAAACTTGATTTAAAGAATTGTTACCACCACCCGCGCAATCAATTATTGTTTAATTGTATTGCCTATATATGTATATGTGGCGATAGCTGCAAACAGTTAATGTTCGTGACTGCATAGAAATTGTGCAGCCGACATTTCCAGTCAAGTTCAATGTATGCAAGACTGCTAGAGGTGAGAGCCGCATATCTAAATTTGATTTCCATATATATTCAATGCGGTTTGATCCTCGATAGTCAGTTTGCCGTCGTACTCTGATGATGATCATGGAAGGTCGAAACGCGTCAGTGCGTTGCAGCTGGCGGTAGTTTTGTTATGTTGTTCGACGACTGGTTAAATACAATGGGATTGGTGTTTACTTCAAGCCGAAACTTGATTTAAAGTATTGTTACCACCACCCGCGCAATCAATTATTGTTTAATTGTATTGCCTATATATGTATATGTGGCCTAAGCTGGAAACAGTTAATGTTCGTGACTCCATAGAAATAGTGCAGCCGACATTTCCAGTCAAGTTCAATGTATGCAAGACTGCTAGAGGTGAGAGCCGCATATCTAAATTTGATTTCCATATATATTCAATGCGGTTTGATCCTCGATAGTCAGTTTGCCGTCGTACTCTGATGATGATCATGGAAGGTCGTAACGCGTCAGTGCGTTGCAGCTGGCGGTAGTTTTGTTATGTTGTTCGAAGACTGGTTAAATACAATAGGATTGATGTTTACTTCAAGTTCTCCACAACTTTTCAATAAAAAACCCACTAATCCGTAAATTGTCATTAGAATGTGTTATCGGAGACCCATGCAACACTGTTCATAGTTATGCCTCTTCTTTTTGAAAAGTCTGGTTTGAAATATATTTCGGTGTAGTTTTGATGTGAATTGCCCTTTCTATTTAAAGAAAATTATTTATTTTAGCAACAAAAACGCAACGGGATAATTATGCACTCATTTTTAAAATAAATATCATGAACTAGAATTTATGTACTTGCAGACAAACTATGCTACAAGCATTGCGGTTTAATTTGTAAAAATAAAATTTTGTGGTATAATAAACATTGCTGAGATAGAAAATTCAGTTCATCGGCTAGATGGAATTTATCATCATTAGAATCTGATTAGAAGTATTCAGAATATATTTATGAGTGAGTGAGAGCAAATAAGTTAGTGTGTTAGTTGTGAGTTAATGTGCATTTATACGCACTTCAATCGCTTAAGTCGAAATTTGCATTTCGCTTGAAAACCCACATTGTATTGGGTGCCCCTGGGTTATTTAGCTCTTGCCATAATATTTCTTACGTGGCCGATCACTGGAAAGCAAAGAACAATGTATACAAGGTTTGGATTCGTTGTCACTGTTAACTGCCAGACTCGAGTATGACTATTAATCTGTTGTCCAAAACTAGGTGAAGCATAACTTTACGCTGCGTACAAAAATTCTATGCACATCGAATCAATTTGCTCTCACTAACCGCAAGATAACGAATGACTAAGAGGTGATAAGCCAAGACGCGGATACAGAATGTGTCGTTGTTATATATTGATTATTTCAAGTGAAAATGAGTATCATATTTATCCCCAGATTAGTTTCTTACCCCCTTCCTGCTATCATTGTGAATTTCTGACCTCCTTATTTTAGATGTACAATGCAGTTTGCTCTTCGTTAGTTAGTTTTTCCTCGTGCCCCCAATAACGACCATGAGCTGTTGCACTGTGACAGCACGCGCAACTGCCGGTAATTTGGCTATATTGTGCCTCTGATTAAATAAAAAGTGTATGGTGTTCGTTTCAATAGTGCTAACTATATTCAAACTATCTCATTTATATGTTAATGTAAATGGGCAGGTTTACTTTAAACAAGGTTGCAATCTTGCTATAAAAACCTGACCCATTATGTACATAGATTTGTTGGTATAAACTAAGCATTGTAAAGATAGGAACGGCAATTTATCCAGGAGACCGGGTCCGTCCTTGTTGAGAACTCATCACATACTGTCCAGAATTTTCCTCAGGCAGTACATGATGAGTTCCCAACGAGGAAGTATCCGGTCTACTGGATTAATTGACTTTCTAATCTTATACAAGGCTAAGTTTATACTTACAAATCTATGGACATAGTGGGTCCGGTTTTTATATCAAGATCGCTACTTTGATTAAAGAAATCGTTACCACCGCCTGCGCAACCAATATTCTTTTAATCGGCAGCGTTCGCCGATCAGAAATAAGCGCCAGTAACCAGCTTATTTAAATGGGTTATCTTAAATTAATATCTAAAGAAAAGTCAAATAGGTTAAAATTTAAAAGATTTATATATTCATACAAGAAGTTTAGGCATATTGCTAAAAACTAGTTTTGTATACATAATTATGAACACTTTTATAACATTCGATAGTTTTCAATATCAAACGCACATACAAGGATCAAACTATTTATGAAATAGGTAATATTTTCTACAGTTATCTCCCCTTAATTATTTACAACTAAACTTATAAATTATAGAAAATAAAAGACCAGACACGTGAAATGGAGAGAAAGTATGCAGCTATTTATTCATTTGTGCGAAAAAAGCCAACTAGTTCTCCTATTTTTTCTCATTTATACAGTGATTGACCATTGCACGCGTTGACCTCTATAGCAGCAGTGCATGAAGAAATTTTTTTCGTTAAGTTACGTTTTAAACACTCGTCCGGAGTAATTAATCTTCCTACTGCACGTGTATAGTAATTGGCCTTCAGTAGAAAGTTTAATCTTAGCACTAGCACACATTAGAAAACTATTATAAAAAAATACAAGCTTAAGTTGGTTTAAAACAACTAGAAACTGTTTTTTATCACAATAACGCAAACTTGATCTAAATAATTAATTTTCCACAGGCGTAAACAAAGAATGCCTTTTCAGTTTAGATTTTTGTAGAATAGTTTATATCGTTTTCTATCGACTGTTGTCCGTTCTAATGTGTGAACACAATTCAACGGTAAGCAAAAATGAAATATTCTAAGCTACGAATTTATAATCCTGCGAATCAGGTTTACACTGTACACTCACGGTGATATAGAAAGTTCGAAATGCATCAATAATTTTCAATGTTAGTGATTCTACTTATCAAACTGATACATTTAGCATAATTTTTGTAATAATTAAACGATCATTGGTCGCGCGAGCGGTAGAAACAATTATTTTAAAACCAGTTTGCAATATTGATATAAACACCAATCCCATTATATATAGATTTATCAGTACAAACTAAGCATCGTATGATGCATAGTACGTGCGACTGGAATTGGTGTTTACTTTAAGCTCGCGAACTTGATTTATACAATTCAATTAGTAGGCAGGTTTCGTCCCAGTTGAGAACTCTTCAAGTACTGTCCAGAATTTGCCGCGGACGATAGTTGATATTTGCCATCATCCCTCCGACTTTCCCTTGGAATATTTCAGTCCTTATTGTCAAACACTAGGTTAAGTTAATTTTTTGCAAAATCACCACGAAATCTCTTTTTGGCGTAGTTAATGGCATTTTCAGTTTGGCGACCGCTGAACTATTACAAGTCGAATCGGAAACGTAAACATGAGCCTTGTCAATACATTTGAGATAAAACCAGCCTCTCCCGTGTGCAGTCTCTATGTTATTTTTAATGCGTAGCTTGCACATGTCTCCAAATTGGAAGTGAAAAATGAGAGCAAGCTTATCAAACGCGAAGGAAAAAATTACTGCTACTAGAAACCTTAGCTACCTGCGTCTCAAAACCAGAAGTGTCAAGTTGATAAAACTTGCCATTCTTAGATGTAAAACTATACGAGAGAAGAAATACAGTCTAAATTATCTAGCCGCAATAAAAATTGGAGACCAAGTTTTCTTCAACAGACCCCACATAACTGTTAATATTATCATGGTTATGCGGAAGTAAAGCATCCGATCTTTATATGGTTCATGTATTGATGTGTGTACGATGTTCATTTGCGCCTGGACAAGCAATTTACGGAAAATACGTAGTTAAAAACACCAAATGAGCAGTGTTTTAAATTCAATCCCCATATTGCCCACGTAACATTAGCTTCAACTAATTGCAGACGTGCTGTCCACTATCACCTGGTCCATTCACACATTCCTTTTGCCATTCGAAATGGTAGGTATTTGCTGTTTTCTATTAATGAAATTGCTTAATTCATATAACCAATTAATTCGCCCTAGGATTGCGAACTAAATTGTCTGCAAACATTTACCAAATATTTTTAAATGATGAGAAATTAGTGGAAAGAGTAAAAAGAAATCATGATGTACATTCAAAACACACGTACAGACCCACTCCGCACAGGCGCACACGCGTGTTTATGTATACGTGTTTGTTGAGGCTTGTACTGTTTGCATGCTCCGTCATGAAGTGAACTCATTTTTCACTTCCAGTCGCAGAGTAACAGTGACCTTTGACATATTTCTCCAAGCACATGGTAATTAATTCTCAAGACTTCGAGAATTTTTAAGAAAATTATGTACGCGAAAGCGCTACTACATTTGAAGCGTTCACATGTCGACTAGATTACCATATTATGCGCATTTTTAATTGAAAGGCTTTTGCGTGTGTTACAATGGGTGTACGCAACTGGCCATAGGCAATTCGAATAGCCTAAGTAAGTGTTGTTTGAGTGCATGTATTGCGAATGAGCAGAGGTCACCTTGGCCATAACAAAATGACGTGATTTCCGCATTTATGACAGATAAGGAAACTCCAGAATACCATTAAAAATCTAAAGACATAACTGAGGTTGTGTGCTTGTGAAACGAGGACTTGACAGTGGACAAGCAAAATGGTGTACGGAGCACCACTGAAACTGGCTTTCTTTAAACAGCTACACGAAATTGACAGATGCAATGTTTGACAAAGTACAATGTTAGCATGCATTGGTTGCTGTATATTTGTACAACATGTAACCGCGCATTAAATGTGACTTGGCAGTAAGGTTACCAGTTTAGAACTCAGATATTTAAATATGTGCGAGACATTTGTTACTCACAGTCATTATTTTGGTAGAATTTATTTTAGCGAATTGAAGATATGACACGCAAAATATTTTTTCATAGTTTTCCTACAAGGTCAAATAAGCAGCTAGAATAATTGATGTCATTCTTGTTTCATAAAATGTTAATCTTTTTGGGCAATCCACCTACCACATAACGAATTTTTCCCCATTGTGATAACACGGTGTACCACTATCGAGCATGGAATTCAATAAGACTTATTATTTATTAATTAGGCTTGGATTACTGAGGTGTATTAGGTTAAATCAAGGAAATGAGCTTTATGAAAACACCGAACCCATTATAAGCACTGTACAAGGTAGCTAACGCAATTCTTACGTTCGCGAAACCGACGATTATTTAATTATAGAAATCTTCAACTCAATATCATTCCTCCAAGTATCATGGTGACTATTCTATAATGATAGATTTGGAATGCTTAATTGGAACTTTAGGACTAAAGAGATGCCAAAGTCTCCCACTAACAAAAAACGTAAGCTGGTAAATAACTGAAAATTGAGTGCAGCAAGCGGTAGGGAGGCGCAATGGATAGTCCCAAACTCCGAAGCAATCGCGCTCAGGCTTGAACCTACATCCGGTAAATTTCTGGTCAGTACTTGAAGAATTCCCAATAAGAACTAAACCAATCTACTGGATGAATTTCCTTTGCTACATTATACAAGGCTTTGTTCTTACTGATAAGTGTATATATAATGGGATTGGGGTTTATATCAAGCTCGCCACTTTGATTTACCTCAGTGTTATCACCTCCTGCGCGATTCTTGATTATTTAATTCTCAGGGGCATGTTTGCTGGTGATGAGACATATCTCAATATTAATACTATCGCCAAGAAAATGTAGAATATTAAAACGCAATGAATTATTCTAGTATAATTAAACGAACGTTGGTTGCGCGGGCGGTGATAAAAATTATTATAATCAAGGTTGCGGTCTTGATATAAGCACATGACCCATTTAGTACTTATATTTTGTCAGTGGAAAATAAGAATTGTATAGTGTAGAAAAGGCAATTCATCTAGTAGACCGGTTTCTTCCTTATTGGGAACTCCACATGTACTGGCTAGTATTTGCCGCGGTCAGGGCTCGAACTTGAGCACGTCTGCTTTGGAATTTGGTGCTCTAACCACTGAGCCAAAAGCGGTGTATTGGTGCACTTTAAAGGTATCGTATATATATATCATATAGTATCATATCATATAGTGATTTGGCTCTGAAGTCGCATTGCAGAAGGCCTCATATGTAGTTGACACCATTACTGATTGAATATACATGCGTTTAAAAGATGTAACCTTTAAACTGTCCCACATAACTTGACCAAATTTGTAGTAGGATTAAGGCGTAATTTCAGATCCTACTACTTAGAATTGTGTTATTGTTAGTAATTTGCATGCCATTTTACTTACGAGATATCTAAGTTTCTCTTAGAATTTTTAAAGAAATCTTATATCGAATTCAATATCAGGTTAACCAAAATCTGTGCTCCAGACAAGGAATTTGAAAAACAACATAGCGTGTTATATGTTTATGTTAGTAATATATTTTGTATTTATCTAGCCACGTTACTCCTGAAATACTTTGAATATAAATATCCACGAGAATAAAAGAGAATCACACAATAAAGACTGCACACAAATAAGCTAAATTATTTGCGTCAAATGGATACGTAACTGAAAAATGCACGGTTTCAGCGTTGAGTAGTTTGACTCTAGAAAAATTGGCCCAGGTTCAAATTCGAGCCACATAATTTCTCGTAGGTACTGATAAATTTCTTACTGCGACTCATGCTATTTGATCAAAATCATTTCGTAGCTTATGCAACGTTTAATTTATATTGATAATATACATCTAATCAAGTGATGATATATATTCCATGGATAACGGTTCTTTGTTCATGTATTTTTAAAAAAATGGTGAATTAGCTTACTGTTAAATACTGTTTGTTGCGAAGAACTAATATATATGCAAGTATGCATTAGGTTTTGCGAACCTAGTAACAAATTAGTTCAGTTGTGACCAGAAGGATAAACCAAAGGCAGCATGAACGGAAAGTATAATCTCACGCACATACGTTTCTTGCCCACTGGCGACTCATCAGTAGGAGCCGGTATTACGCCCTTTAACCACTATATATTTGGTAGAAGAATGTGGAATAATAGGACGGTATAATCTCCTAGACGAATGTGTAAACCTGTAATAGTGAAGCTAACATAATCGTAAGTCAACGACAATACGACTTCAATGCTAACTCACACTATATAATATATATACCGAGTCTGTAAGGATACTAACACTATGGCCATTGTGTTAGTAACTGATACCTTTTTTGAAATCGATGAGTACCGGATACTAACACTATGGTTTCCGAGTCGGTACATGATACCAACCTGAGGGATATAAATTTATACTAAAGTTCACCCAAATTGAGAATTACAACAATTTCCGAACACCTGTTACTCCAGTTAAACCACACACTCTGGCCTTCATCGATATCAGTTATCACATTTCGCGGTAAGCATGACATCATTCAATTCAATATATTACAGTTAAATTGCAGAATATATATATGAGTTAATTAGTTTATTTATTTTATTTGTGAGTGTGAGGAAAAATCCTTCTAATTCTCTGCGTACAGGGCATAAGAAATATTTGCCTAAAGCTAATAAAAAATCAAATAAATTAGAATCCAATATACACTGCGTATTTATACTGGGTATGGATTGCAGAAGCAATAAATAGTTACTGTTAAAAGCACATCACCAGAAAATAAAATTATGTTTAGTAGATCAACTATGTTATAAAAAATGAAATTAAAATAATAATATGTAAAGTGAATTCTATAGGTAATCTAATGAAGGTCATGCAATTTAGGCTAAACACCATAGGACCAAATGTTTATGATACATTTTTATAAATGGTCACATTCATATAAACGCGCTTTTAAAGTGCACACGCGTAGAAAAACAACCGTAATACGTTAATGAATAAATGTCAAGGTCGGCGATTTTTAAACAAAGCAAACCAGAATTGTTCAAACAACATTGTCCACAAAAAGTACGCTTATCGCCGTAAAACAGTCGTCTATTGTCTGTCAGCATTTTAACGCTGTTTTGATAGTGCAAATGGAAGAAGCACATTTTAAAAAGATCGTCCATCCTTTGACGCCTCTGTCAGACAGATGGAGGAAAAAACGTACTAAGGTCACGAACACCAAACGTTAAATTATTTGAATGAAATTTGCGAACTTTGGATGTACACAGAGCCCTTTGTATCTAGCGAGCTGCACCGCATTACAAACCTGCTGTCAGAAACACGTAATGTTGCGTTTCGAAATTACATGAGCATTACATAGCATGACAGATAACTGGCAAACGAGGACGAAATCGCCATGCATACTAGCCCTGTACAGTGGGAACTTAACTGCAGATATCGGCTGAAAAAAATTATATGCAGTCACGACTATAACAATTTTGCGTCTCTTGCGCAAAGAGTGTAAATTATACAATTAAACAGTCATTAATTGCACCAGTTAGATAATGTTTGTGGCGGAGAACTAATATTTATGCAAGTACGTATTAGGTGTTGCGAATTTATCAACAAATTAGTTCAGTTGTGACCAGAATGATAAAACAAAGACAGCATGAACGGAAAGTATAATTTCATGCAAATTCGTTTCGTGCTTACTGGCGACTCATTAGTAGGAGCCGGTATTACGCCCTTTAAGCACAATATATTTGGGTGAGGAATGTGGGATAATAGAACGGTACAATCTCGTAGACGAATGTGTAAACCTGCGGTAGTGAAGCTAACACTGTATAAAGTATCGAAAATGCGACTTCAACGCTAAATCACTATATATATATATATATATATATATATATATATATATATATATATATATATATATATATATATATATGGATAATTCTATATTTACGTAAGGTATGGCTTTTGTGTCAGTAACCGATACCAACATTATAGTACAGAAAAGGTACATGGTACTAACACTATGGTTGCCGAGTCTGTACATGATACCAACATTATGGATATCAATGTATGCTATAGTTCATCGAAATTGATAAGTACAAATATTTCGGAACACCTGTTACTCCTGTAAATCCGTATACTCTGACCTTGATCGATATAAGTTATCCCATTTCATCATTCAATTCAATATATAAAAGTTAGATAATGTCTCTGGCGGAGAAATAATATATACGCAGGTATGTATTAGGTGTTGCAAATGTAGTAACTATTAAGTTCAGTTTTGACCAGAAGGATAAACCAATGACAGCATGACGGTCCTATTACCCCACATTCCTCACTCAAATATAATGGTTAAAGGGCGTTATACCGGCTCCTACTGATGAGTCGCCAGTAAGCACGAAACGAATGTGCATGGGATTATACTTTCCGTTCATACTGTCTTTGGTTTATCCTTTTGGTCACAACTGAACTAATTCTTTAATTGATCGCACCAGTTTTATAACGACTTATTAAGTGAAGCTTGCGATCCCAGTGTATTTAAAAATTATATAGACTACGATTCGATAGAGATTTCCATTTTCACTTGATTGATTTTTCATAACATATATATATATATATATATATATATATATATATATATGCATTGTGTTCGAGCCTTGATAACCAGTTTGTTATGTCGTTTGACTGGTTAAATGAAATCGTTCTGACGTTTATTCCAAGTCCAGGGACATTACTTAAATAACAGAAATCTCCATCAGCGATAATTGAAGCATTTACAATACAGGTATTAATTAAACTTGGACCAGTAAGCTAATGAAGCAATAGTTTCAGGTACTGAATATCTAGTAACAAATTAGTTGAAATTGGACTAGAATGATTTGCTAAATTCAGCATGAAAGAAGGTTAATCTCATGTTCACATGCTTTACGTGCCTAGTAGTGAAACATACGTAGGATGCGGCCTTAGGTTTAATACCACAAGTATATTTTATCAATAAATTTAGGAGATTTTGGCCATATAGTAAATCGCTTTGTTAAAGTAATAAATGTGCAGAGTTTGAACTTATTCTAAATACATTGCCATTGTACTCTTCACAAATATGGTACATATTTTATACTGGGAATTTAGCCTATCTAGAAATAAATTGTTACTAACCGGTATAGGCGCTGTATTTTGTAAACCATTGTGCTGATATCCATAACGGACTCAGTATATACTATATATAGTGAGTTGTCTTTGAAATCGCATTGCCGAAGGCTTTATATGAAGTTGATTACATTACTGCTTTTTAAACATTTGCTTTCAGGGAATTGCATCGTTAATTTATTTCGAATTAACTTACCAAATATGTAGTTGGTTTAAGACGTAATACCGGCTCATACTGACGAGTAGTCGGTGAGCACGAAACGCATGTTTACATTCAGATTTTGGTATATCTTTCTCGTCCTATGTGAACTAATGTGTCATTATATCAAATATTTTTTTAGTGAACATCTAAAAGAAGTTATATATATATATATATATATATATATATATATATATATATATATATATATATATATATAAATAGATTAAAGTCATACAGGTAAACCAATAAAAACAAAATTCGAAATGCATTTTTTCTTTTGATCTATATTAGACTTGAGCATGAGAACTAGGATAGCTAAACCGAATTAACAATTATGCTAATTTTCATCCCAGCATGTCACTGGCAATCAAATGATACTTGACTTATCAAGAGTTATCATCACAAAAATAAGGAAATTGTCTATAACTAAGAGTTGACAAGTAATCAACAAAATGAAATTAAATTTCACGAGTGACATTTAGATTTTCTGATGCGCATAACAGTTAGTCATAGATTCAATTTTTGCGTTTTTATACCTGAGAGATGGGACAAATAGATAGTGAAAGTTTCGCGATAACATGTCAAAAATACAAATGAATAGTTGAAAATACATATTAGTAATATTTTTTTAATAAATAAAATTTTCAATTTTGAAATGAATACAATTTTTTACATCAAGCATGTGTTTAAACTGAAAACATTATTTGGCCGTAGTTACTTTGTTACGCATAATTTTGAATTTTTCTTAACTGATTAAACAAAAATGAGCTATGTTGAAGTAGTAATTATATATATATATATATATATATATATATATATATATATATATATATATATATATATATATATTCGTTATATTTTATGAAGCTTTTGAATATTGCAGTGTTTCTAAATGTGCGTGAATGACAGTTGTGTCTATATGATAGCCCATCTTTATGCAAAATGTCCTTAAGAGATTTTGAATGACTTACACTTGTATTAGTGAGCATATTCGGAAATAACTGAATAATATCTAACTACATACTAAGTCATCGGATCAATGAAATTAGTAATGTAATGCGTACTTTTTACCAATGTATAATTCTGATCTCGAATAACAATTTTGACTGCACGTGATTTCGCTAACGTCAGTGACTGGCATTATGGTAGCTATGACAATAGTAATTTTGAAGTTATTTACAAATACCGTCATTATTCGATCTTAGCGAAATATATTTGAATTCAATATAACTTTTTCAGGTGTAATAGTGTCTGTGTATAATGACTAATAGGGAGTGGCTAATTATAAATTCAGGTCTTAAGAGATGTCAAATAGGTTCCACATAAGTTTATTGTTCGGCAGGGGTAGCGCCGTGACAAGAATGTTCAACTCAGAAGCAGATGTTCCCCAGTTCAAGCTCTGGTTGGGACAAATTTTGGCAAGTACCTAACAAATCCAAAACAAGGACAAAATCGGTCTGCTTAATGAATTGTCTTTCTAACTTGCGCAAAGTTTAGTTTATACTTTCAGTATTCAATATATATATATATATATATATATATATATATATATATATATATATATATATATATATATATTGTTATTATTGTGTGTGTGAACTGCGTTTATATGACTACTCGTCTTCATAGAAGATGTCATTAATAGATTTTGAATGATTTATGCCTGTATTTGTAAGTATCCTCAGATAAAACCGACGAATGTGTATCTACCTATTATTCTACCAGCTAAGCACTGTATTGCGTAATTTTTTTAACGATGCGTAATTCTGATCTGGAATAGAATGCTAAACTGTGCGTGATTTTACTAATGTCAAAGGAGCTGACACTTTGGTTTCTATGGCAATATTCATTATCTAGTTATCTACTTAGAGGATCATATTCAGCGAACTATCATTATAAATTAAAACATTAAGCATATTTGACACATTTTAACACGTTCACCGAGAAATAGCTTTTGTCACCCCAATGAACCTCAGCGGATGGTCTCTTTAAATGTGTGAATAAAAGAATTATACACTTAAGAAAACGAGTCCACAACAACATTCACCTTAGACCTTCACTGATAACAACAATCACCTAATTTCACCAAACTCGGAAATTTTTTAGTAACTATGCCTACCCGCAACAAAGAAACACTGAAAACTGAGAACATCACATACACTTAGATAGTAGTCTATCCGATAGCAGCTCAAGAATTAATTTGTCGGGCATTATTTGTCAGTCCCAATTGGCTGACTTCCTTAGAGCCTCTCTCATTATAGTTCACATATAGACAAAAACACAAGAAACTTTACACAGTCGATAAAACATAGCTCGTTTATCAACAGGTGTAAATTCGTGTTCACGAACATATAGCTGTTTCACAATCAGCCAGTTTGTATGCGCGAAATTGTATGTGAAGCCATTTACATATCAACCGTAAATCAATCCTGGACTTAAGACCAAAAAATAGAAAGAAATTATAAGTAGATAACAAAAAACGAAGAACATCCCATTGCTCGATTAAACAATCAGTTGCTATTAACAAGCGACAAACAATCTATCTTGCCTGAATTTAGATTCGCAAATCAAAGATCAGATAATTCATCAATACCAGCAGGGTGGCTCAATGGTTAGAGCAATAGATTCCGAAGAAAACGTGCCCAGGTTCGAGCCCTGGACGCGGCCAATTTTGGACAGTACGTGAAGAGTTTCCAACAAGAACGAAGTCAGTGAACTGGATGAAATGCTTTTTCTACATTATACAATGCTAATTTTAAACTGACAAATGTGTGTATATAATATACTGGTGTTTAAAGCAAGATCGCAACCTTAATTTAAAGAATTAATGCCCTGTCAGGAAGATGTAGTAAAACTATCTATTTATTTAAATCCAGTTTGAGATCATCAGTTAAGAGCTAGGCAAATTTTCTAGCCTGCTGTACAGCTTAGCTGAGCTGCTTAGAGGCACGTGTACTGATGTGTTTCAATCATCGACGATCATCGATCGAGCACAATTAACGACAGGTAGGCTATTTTATGCGAAATTCTGAAAAATGGAATTGTTCTTAACTCAGCTCAGAAAACTTGATTCGAATACTTGTCCTTCCCAACCGTGCAATTACTGAGAGTTTCTAACATTTTAACTCAGCAACCCTGCTGCCGATTTAAAAATTGTATCCATTATAGCGTTTCCTCACGTTTTACAATCGTTGCTATTTATTAATATTACTGGAATTTTTAAACATTTAGGAAAATCATTTGTAGTCAAATTATGTGTATATTTAGACTTCTTATACAGGCTGTTAGACTAAAAGCAGCACTCAAGATTGCCAACAAATAAAAAAAACAAAACTATGCGGCAGTTTGATTTGTGCTTTTGTTTGTTTATAGACGAAAACAACATGCACGAGTTATCGAAAAATTAGCCCAGTTAACAGGTCGATGTGGAAATCTAGATGTATTCATAAGTTATTTTAAAACACGGTATCCTTTATATATAGTCAGTGGCGCCATCTAAATCCTCATACTAAAAAATATTTCTGGGAAATTGTTCATGTTTAACCATTTATTTATAATTACATTATTAATGATGGCCTCCGCCTTTAAACCCGCGCTCATTATAGCATAACCTCAATCAAATCGGTGTCAGTTTGTGCTGTGCATTCAGTTATTTGTGGCAGCTCCGAAGAAAACGCACGACACGAGCCGTAGAAAAACAAGCCTATTTGACAATTAGTGTTATAGTTTAGTTAGAGTCGACAAGATGTCTACAAAAATCCTTGGCTTGAAAGCAATGTGGCAGATATTCCTCTGCGAACGTTTAGTTAAAAAGACCACGGGACTTTCAATGAAGCAGGTATTTTAGGATCGTAGATTATATTAACTACGGTGAACTGGTAAACAGGAATCCAATTGTATTTCACCAGTCGAACAACAGAAAAACTACCATCAGTTACAAATATTGATGGTAGTTACTCCAGTACATTTTTTAGAATAAATGGTACAGCTTCAATTATCGTGGCAATCAATATTTGCGTCATATTTACGAACTTTAAATAATTATTGAATCAATTTAATATCAGACCGACAGATCATAAAGTTAACCATCAGCTTTAAAAAAACGTATTCGTATTTGTTTTAAAACCCTTATTTTTAATTTCACCACCCGCGTGGTCAATGCTAGCCTAAATGAATAGCTGTTATGAATGTAGCGAAAACAACACAGACTGCATTAAAAATGAACCGCAGAAATTCGAGTCAAATAAAATCTATGCGAGTCTTGTAAATGGAAGAGGCTTCTCATATTGTAAAAATCCTAGTTCAATTCCACTTTAGTCCTTTTTTAATTAACTTTTAGCCGTGCTTTTATGATGACCAAAGGTCAAATAAAGGTCGAAAGTATATCCAATTTGTAGTTTTGATCTGTTGTTGTGCGACTGAAAAAAATGCTCATTCTAACCCACAAACGTGGTTTAAATAATATCGCCAGTTAACGTACTTGACTTCATTAAAATCAAATTTCGAAAATGAACTTAATTAAAAATATCCATTGACAAGACGAGAGAAACAATTAGGTTATATGTGGTGTCACCATCTATAAAATCCCATTCTACTAGATTAGTATGCCTCTGTATTATTTACAATGTTAACATTTACTTCTGATCGCCCGACAACATTATGCGTATATCCAACAGTATAGCGTTAAAATGAAAGCTTCAATTTAATTATAACTACAAAAAAACAGTTAAATGTGTATTTGCTTAATGAGGTATGAGAAAGTACGAAATCTCACTCACCTATTAACTTCATGACATGGCGTTCGCGATGGTTATGTTTGTTGACAAATAAACACGTCCACCTAGAAGTTCACAAAAAAGCATAATCAGGAAGTGTTGTGCATTAATATCCTCATTTTGACAGACTACAGATATAAGCTCCACTTTAAAGTTCGAAAATAAGTTATCCACAAAAGTTAGCGTAATAAGCGGGTTTATTCTTGTTTGCGCAAAAGAAAAACTGCATAAGAACAGATATTTTTTAAAAATAAAACAGCATCGAGCTCATACTCCATACATGACACGTGCTTTGAATTTAATAAATACTTTACCATACAATGCACTGATATGCATCTAACAGCTGATACCGCAATTGGAAACTATGTGTTTAGCCAATCAGAAGCAAATTTGGTCTAAACCAATAAGAATAGGAGAATATAATTTAGATAAATTTACTGAAGCCAATGCCTGGAGATCAAAACTAGACATTTGTCGCTATGGCAATTTTTTATTAGATTTCTTTATTCGCTTTAATAAAAACAGTTTTTACATAGTGGGTTTTTTCTTTAAATTCATTGGTTCAAATAGTGAATATAAACCGAAAATAGAATTAACGCTATATATCCATTCAATATGCTAAAATTTCCATTTGAACAATTTAATATAAATGGCAAGAATTTAGTTCTCAGTCTAATTTTCAGATATTGAATGTCACTTATAAACACAATACCAAAGTTTTCAACGCAAACATTTAATGTAAATATATTTAAAAATTCCAAATGTCTTTAATAAAGACTAAAATATATTAAAATAGCACATGTTACCACATTCAAATACTGTTTGTTGCGGAGACCTAATATATATGCAAGTATGTATTAGGTGATGCGAACCTGGTAATAAATTAGTTTAGATGTGACAGGAAGGATAAAACAAAGACAGCATGAACAGAAAGTATAATCTCATGCAAATTCGTTTCGTGCTTACTGGCGACTCATCAGTAAGAGGCGGTATGTTCCCATATTATCTGACTACGGGAGTGTTATCGAAAAATCCAATCGCATAAATTCGTACACACGGTTTTCCAAATTTTTCATAGTTTCCTCATGATGATTATGGGAGATTGCACCGCGTCATTACATATAGACGATGACAATTTTGCAATTTGGTGTTAGGTAACAAGTTACTAGTGCTTTTCTCAAATCAACAAACTAAATTAGATACCATATCAAATTTATTTTTCAGGAATACTTTTGAATAATTGCAAGCATTTTAAGCATAAAACAAAGTATGTAATATATTCATAAATATTTTTAAAGCATCTTTTATTTTCTTAAAGAAGTATGTCAGGAATTTGGTGTTCAGACAAAATTGGAAATAATATATATTATTTATAAGCAATAAAATTTTCTTGATGAGAACATTTAACAACAAAACAGAATACTTCCATCCGATGCTATTTCAACATATTTAAAATTAAGGTTGCGGTTTTGAGAATAAAATCGATAACAATTCCAGGCTAGTTCGATTTGTGCCATTTACTTATCTCGTACTATAAAGGATCTTATACACTTATGTGTAGATTTATTTTCTGTGTACCAGAACTTTCTGTAAAATACAACTTAATTGATTATTTTATTTCGAAGAAATTATGCGTAAAATAAATTTTAGCTTTGAACAACTCCAAATTTAAAGAAATAATTAACATACTAAATGGCAAGTCATTATTAGTAATTATGACTATCTGTAATACAGTGTTTTGTTCTATTATACAATCATCGATTTTTCATTGATTAAATTGAAGTTGTGGATTTGATTCAACTAACAACGATATATTATCAAATAGAGCATAAGAATGCGCAGTTTTTAGCCTATTTGTGCATATTGCATAGGTTTAAGTAATTCGAGAAAATCCGTTGGTTTTGAAATATCGAATATTCCCGATGCTGTTCACGGGAAAATTGTTAAATATTGAAAAGTTCACAGGAATTCAGTGTAAAATATGAGAAACTTTGTTAAAAACAAACATTGGTAGTATCTAAGTATGTTATAGGTGTTGCGAACCTAGTAACAAATTAGTTCAGTTGTGACCAGAAGGATTAACCAAAGGCAGCATGAACGGAAAGTATAATCTCATGCACATTCGTTTTGTGCTTACGGGCGACCCAATAGTAGGAGCCGGTATTACGCCATTTGACCACTATATATTTGGGTGAGGAATGTGGGATTGTACCATCCTATTATCCCACATTCATCACCCAAATATATAGTGGTTAAAGGGCGCAATACCGGCTCCTACTGATGAGTCGCCAGTAAGCACGAATATTTTATACGTTCATGTAATCTTGCTTTATCCTTCTGGTCACAATTGAACTAATTTGTTACTAGGTTCGCAACACCTATAACATACTTGCATATATATTAGGTCTTCGCAACAAACAGTATTTAACTGTAATATATTGGTATTATCTGAAGTTCCCGTATGTGGGCCCGCTTTTATTTTGTATGAAACATTATCCAAATATACAACGGCATCTTTACTTTTTTAATATTGCAAATGAATGTACAATTTATGAATATATACTCCGTAATAGGCTGGATGAACCAGATTAGCTAATTTTTCCGTCCTTCTATTGACTACAATAGTTATAATCCATGATTTCGTCCTGTTTAGACTTAATGTTATCAGTATTTCAGAAATTGTTCCACATTATATGATGACGGTTCTTTAGAAGACCAACATATGATGGTCTGCAAATCATGTTTGTTAGTATGTATTAGGTATTGCGAACCTTGTAACAAATTAGTTCCGTTGTGACCAGAAGGATAGAATATAGACAGCATGAACGGAAAGTATAATCTCATGCACATTCGTTTCGTGCTTACGGGCGACTCATTAGTTGGAGCCGGTATTACGCCGTTTGACCACTATATATTTTGGTGAGGAATGTGGGATTGTACCATCCTATTATCCCACATTCATCACCCAAATATATAGTGGTTAAGGGGCGCAATACCGGCTCCTACTGATGAGTCGCCAGTAAGCACGAAACGAATGTGCATTAGATTATACTTTCCGTTCATGCTGTCTTTGGTATATCCTTCTGGTCACAACTGAACTAATTTGGTACTAGGATCGCAACACCTAATACATACTTAAACAAAAATTGATTACGCGGGTGGTGGTAACAATTATTTAAATCAAGTTCGCGAGTTTAAAGTAAAGACCAATCCCATTGTATTTAACCAGTCGTCGAATAACATAACAGAACTACCGCCAATTGTTATGTTGTTTGACGACTGGTTAAATACAATGGGATTGGTGTGTACTTCAAGCTCGCAAACATGATTTAAAGATTTGCTTGCAATATTCTGATCTGATAAGTTGCTTCGCTATTTGGCAAACATATTTTGGCCTTGTAATATGATAAAACACTGTTGTTGCAGTAGCCAGAACTGAGGGGAGCGTCGAAACCGTGAAACATCATGTGGAAATGAATTTATTGGATATTAAATCGACCAATTTTTGACAATTTAACGAATTTAATATATTCTATCTGTAAATGATTCTGTCACTGGAATCTGAAAGATATCACCAGTGTCAGCCCCTTTTAAAAGATTTTGTCACAGTTTGATAGAAATGCGCATCAAACAGGGAGTGAAATGCAACTGATGAAGACCTACGGTAAGGTAGGTCGAAATATTTTGCTAAAAGAAAATTACTGGAATAATGAAAGCTGCGTTAGTCAAAACGCAGATCGGGTAATTTCAAGTTACCTGGCCTTTGTTATTCCCAACATGGTGATTGTATCCACTATACTCAATTTACTCAGGATAATTCGGCTTTCTGTTTTGGAAGCTTATTGCAACAGAGGACTAGTAGTCACTTTATTGCGTGTCGCGCAACATGTTTCGTTTAACTTTTTGACTAGATTTATCTTGTATACTATTTATACATCAAACATTTAGATACTGTTTATTGCGGAGAACTAATATATATATGCATTTTTATATTAGGTATTGCGCATCTAGTAAAAAATTAGTTCAATTATGACCAGATGAATAAACCATAGACAGTATAAACGGAAGGTATAATCTCGTACACATTCGTTTCGAAATAACTGGCGTCTCATCAGTAGTAGGCGGTGATACGCCCTTTACCTACTATATACTTGGGTGAGGAAAGTTGAAACATAGTTGATCATTAAAAAAGATTTTCAGCAAAATACCTGATAAACACTATGAAAACAGTTAAGGATTTCAGCTTATTTAATATGAAGCCACATAAGAACTGGAAAAAAGTAATAAGTAGATTTACTACAGCAACAAGACTCTTGTGTCCTTTAGAACAATTTTTTAAGTTGTGATAAATAAACTCACGTTCTATTAGCCAATGAAAACACAGAAATACTACCACCAGTCCAACGTACAGATACGTTTCGACCTCTTATTATATTATTATAATCAAATTTGCGGTATTGAAATAAGCACCAGACCCATTAATTACTTACATATGTCAGTATAAACTAAGAATTGTATAGTGTAGAAAAGGCAATTCATCAAGTAGACCGGTTTCGTCGTTATTGGGAAATCCTCATGATGTGTCCAGAAATTGCCCCGGACAGGCCTCGAAACTGGGCACGTTTGCTTCGGAATCTTGTGATCTAACCACTGAGCCACCCTGCCGCACATTACACTACACACAATTTTCAGTGATATGCTAACTAATATAACTTGGTAAGTCTATTTTTTCTATAAGTGGAGCTCATATGGTATCCATTTAGGCCCAAAGTTCCAACTAACCATCTCAAATCTGTCATTAACGAACAGACAACACACTACATGGGGAGGTGGTATTGCAATGAACATTTACATAATTAAACAAACATTGGTTGCGCGGGCGGTGATAACAATAATTATAATCAAGATTGCGGTCTTGATATAAGCACGTGACCCACTAATTACTTACATATGCCAATATAAACTAAGAATTTTATAGTGTAGAAAAGGCAATTCATTCAGTAGACCGATATCGTCCTTATTGGGAACTCATTATGTAATGGCCAGAAATTGCCAACGTTGAGAAAAATACTAAAGTGGTGTTGTATTTATTGCATAGGGATATATTATAATATGATTATGATTAACAATATTGCAATAAATAGAGTCGTCTGGGCGAGAATTCAATACTTACTTCATTACTGTGTATACCCTGTTTCTTGTCTAGTATTTTGATTGTTCAATTTTCTTCATGTAGATTTAAAAAAATATGAATTGAGGCGCAGAAATCTCTGAGCTCATAAGAAACTCGAGGGAAACGCCGTTGGAAAGGAATATAAAAAAAGACTATTTTATTCACATTCAATCAGAGTCGCGATATTCATATTTAAAATTCTTATTGCTGCTTTGGAAATACTCAAATATCAAATCACAGGAAATTTTATATTATATACCTACAGAAAATTCAAGTAAATATAAAATAATAAGTTCAATAGATACAGCAAATCCATATAAAACAATCTCATATTGATGGAAACAGCGTGAGTGAGCGAAAACCTCTTTTACATGGGTAAAACAAAATACGGACTCATATTCGGCATGATTTAAAAGCTGTGCCCTTATTTGATATGTAATATTAAATGTGTGAAATTGTGGTTTTGTGCGTATATATATATATATATATATATATATATATATATATATATATATATATATGACTATGTGTGTATGTGTTAGGCACGTGTAAGTATCTTAGTCAGTGCTGCAACGAATTCTCGCCCATCCTTCTGTAAACAGTAGCAAAACATATATTTTCCAGCACATAGAAACAGCAACAGGCACACCGGAGTGCAGTTACCACCACAACCATTATCACTAAGGTAAACACGTTTCTCGTTCAACGTAGTAAAAGTAATATAAAAATGATTTTATGATAAAAAAGGAAATGTGTGGTTAATGTAAGCATGAAAACGATACTGAAGTGACATGTACGTAGTGAAAAGGTCGCGTATTTCATTCAGATCTAGTGTCTGGGGCCAAATGAGAGAATAAGCACACGGGTTGAGCGAAAACCGAAAAAGTATATTGCCAGTTTTAGACCGATGAATCGTTAAACAATTTATGTTAACTGTCACAACGAATCACGCACAAAATAACGAGATTTTATCGTATCATAAAGTCAACAATCATTGTGTCAAAATATGTCACAAATCTCTATCTGAATAAAAACATTTCGGAATCGAATCTACTTACAGATGTCAGGCCTAAGCATATTCTGCAAAGGCAAACAATATTTTGCAAACTATGCATAGACAAAATCTTTTAATATACTGCTCTCTTGTATTCTAAACAATGAAAAGAGACCTTTTGTCCGAAATAGAAGCTTCAGAATAAAGAGAAGTCATATAGGAAGAGAGCTCAGTTTAAATTATCACAACGCTGTACCATTTTTAACAAAATATAAAAATTTAACGCCATTTATCCACAGCCTAGGAAAATTAGTTCTGAAAAATTTAAATGTCAAGACCAGTTAATAGTCAAAACAACTTTATGAGATAATAGGTTTCCCGAAAGGTTCCTTGAAGCAAAAATGGAGTAAAATCAAAGGAAAAAGCAATACCAAATAAAACAATGATATATGGCAGTATACTCTCAAAGGAAGACGCACTAACTGAAATATTTACTCGACAAATTAGAAATGCAATAATTACACGGATTTCTATCACACAACCGAAGTATATACATATAACAAAGTGACTCTATCTATAAAATATATGTTTCTGTCGTCGTTCTCTAATATTAATCCTGGAAGGTCAAAACGCGTCAGTACGTGCGACTTACGGTAGTTTTTCTAGGTTGTTCAACAACTAACTAAATAAAAAAGTGGGATTGGTATTTGCTTCAAACTCGCAAAATTGATTTAAAGAATTATTATCAATCAATGATTGTTTATTGTATTACCTATATATATGTGGCAAAAGCTGCAAAAAGTTAATGTTTGTGGTGGCACCGATATTGTAAGCCGACGTTTCCAGTAATGTACAACGTATGCAAGACTGCTAGAGGTGAGAGCCGCATATCTAACCTTGTCTTCCTTATATATGAATTGCAATTTGATATTCATTAGACAATTTCCCTCCATGCTCTTATGACAAACATTGAAGGTCCAAAATTGCTGATATTTTCCCCTTGTAAGCAAGTTAACTGTTTTGTATGATACATCTTTTTTGTCGAAGGGATATTGATGGCTCGATCATGTGCAATCCCAAATACTATTGTGTTAAAATTTCAATCGGATTCAAGCCATCAACGCGATGATCTGCAACTCCAAATGCACTGACTTCATGCATTATTTTCGACTTCACCTCTGTACTATTTTTCCTTATTTATGAGGACTGGCGAAACTGCTCCGCAAATGGAGAAAAAAATTCGAACATCAAAAACCTGCTTAATCGAGAATTATGTTATTATAAGTTATTCTGTGAAGTGCAACCATTTTTGTAAAAATGAGAATAATTAATTATTTTCTGTTTTTCGGTGTTGGTGAACAGATAATGTGTATTTTTCACTCTAAAAAGTGGCCTGATCATCGATAAATTTATTCAAAAAATATTTGTTGGTCGCAAGAGATGCTAACTGATTCTTTAGAACTTCAATAAATCAGTACGTACGAAGAAAGCAAAATAATGGGGACAATTCTTTAAATTGTTACCACCCCCCGAGCAAGGATTGATTGTTTAATCGGGACAATGCCGCAATTGTTTAAAACCTGGAAAGAGAAATCACACTAACGAGAGTGTATGAAATTGAAACTAAAAATTCAACATCTGCCTCATTTTGTCCCTAACATTTATTCATTCTTGATTTTTCGAAATTTGAGATTATATCCTTAAAAAATTCCTGTTAAATGACAACAATGCACCAATGTCAAATAAAATTAATTTTAGAAATCAATAAATGGAATCGTATTCAGAATTAATTTCATGACTAAATTTAGATTAGAAATCAATGGCTAGTTTTGCTTTTAATAATAATCAATCATCGAATTCAATCAAAATCAAATGATAATTTTTTCCCATTAGTTTTGCTAGGTTGAGAAAGGAACGAGCTAAGATTCTACCAAATTTTTACACATAGATTAATTAATCTAAATATTTATTCATGATTATGTTATCTTAGAAATATTTTATAGGTCCTAATTGATAGCTCAACCAGCTACTAGCCGAAATATTGAAATACATACATTTTTGGTTCAAATTTATGTTGAAGTGACAAAAAGCACCAAGGCTTCAACGAATTAAACATCGTAGCGAATCCGTACTCATCACTTTTCAGCCTAATGTCATAGCAAATCTGCCGTTACAAAACGCTTAGTTGATATACCGCATAAACATTTTCGCGGCAAATCATTTACAGTGCACAGGAGGGCAAGAAAAAGACCATCATGGAGAATATTGAAGAAATCATGCATCAATGGTCTCTAGCTCAATCTACGCAAATAGGAAATGTTCGTTGGTGGTTAATGAACGCGGTCAGGACGACCGTACATTAAATATTGCAACCCTCCTCCAACACACTATCTCGTTTTTACACGAAATTTGCAATCACTCCTGAAATGTAATTACTGATAGTGTAAACTATACAACTACCCTCAATTTAACAGCCTATGGAGTCGTTCTTATCGAACAAATTCCAAGTGGAAAAAGTTCATAATGCTGCTAGCGACCAACAAATTGCATGAAAATCTAGATTTCATATAGCATACATGTGTATAGTAAATTTAAATCAACAAAATTAAAGATCTGTTTCATTCTCATAGATAGTTAATTTGGTATCCAATGCAAAGAACGACTTTATCTCAGGCATCACTCTAAAATACAACGACAGTGACCCCATATACGCAAAGAGACTCGCACACAGAAACATACGCATAGACTTAAAAATCAACCCAAAAAAATAGAAGAAAAATGGATGTATATAAATGAAAGATTGTAAAGTATAGATTAGTGTTGTCGAAATAAATCGGCGATTACCTAAGTTGAATTAAGATCGTTTTTACGAACCTGGATTAATTGAAATTACTTGATCTGCGTACGCGGGATTTAGCTTTGCACCAACAGTTTCACAAAGATCCGATTGATCATAATTTCCGTTTTCGTTTTTTTCTTCGATCGGGCTGAGTTTGAATTCATCCCAATGGAAATGCGGCTCTATCACATCGCATTTTCATTAGGACGAATACGAACTCAGCCCGATAACAAAACAAAGAGTATCAATCGGATCTTCTAATAATTGATACCCAACGCTAGAAACCACGTACGTGGAAAAAGTAAAACGGATGTATATAATTGAAAGATTTTAAAGTTTAGATTAAGTATGTATTAGGTGTTGCGAACCTAGTAACAAATTAGTTCAGTTGTGACCAGAAGGATAAACCAAAGTGCAGCATGAACGGAAAGTATAATCTCATGCACATTCGTTTCGTGCTTACTGGCGACTCATCAGTAGGAGCCGGTATACGCCCTATAACCACTATACAATTGGATGAGGAATGTGGATTAATAGGACGATACAATCTCCTGGACGAATGTGTAAGCCTGTAGTAGTGAAGCTAACATCATATAATGCGACTTCAACGCTAGCTCACTCTATATAATATATACCGAGTCTGTAAAGGATACTAACACTATGGCTATAGTGTCAGTAACCGATACCAACATTATAGTACCGAAATAGTATATGGTACTAACTTTATGGTTACCTAGTCAGTACGTGGTACCTACATAATGGACATCCAACATTCCTCAACCAAATATATATTGGTTAAAGGGTGTAATACCAGCTCCTACTGATGAGTCGCCAGTAAGCATGAAACGAATGTGCATGAGATTATACATTTTTTTTTCATGATGAATATATATATATATATATATATATATATATATATATATATATATATTGCAGATTGATTATCACTAGTTCGTTTGCTGTCATGCAAAGAAGAATTTTTATGATGCTAATCGTAATAAAAATCATTCAAATCATGTTCGCCAAATTGAGATAAACACAAATCCATTTTAATTTAACAAGTTACACAAAATGGCGTCGCTGCCACCAGCCATACATAAGTGAATTTGATGGTGATTTTGCATTGTTATACAACTGCATAAATGAAATGGGATTGGTTCTTTTTCGCAAACTTGATTTGAAGAATGATGAACGCCAGTAAGCACGAAACGAATGTGCATGAGATTATACTTTCCGTTCATGCTGCCTTTGGTTTATCCTTCTGGTCACAACTGAACTAATTTGTTAGTAGGTTCGCAACACCTACTACATACTTGCATATATATTAGGTCTTCGCAACAAACAGTAATTAACTGTAATATGATGAACGACCAGTCAAAAACGAGATTTGTGTTTAACAATAATTGTTTGCGCGGGTGGTGGTAACAATTCTTTAAATTAAGTTTGCGAGCTTGAAGTAAACACCAATCCCATTGTATTTAACCAGTCGTCGAACAACAAAACAAAACTATCGCCAGCCGCAACGCACTGACGCGTTTCGACCTTCCAGTCAAGTTATATGTCTGCGGGACTGCTAGAGGTGAGAGCCGCATATCTAAATTTGATTTCCATATATATTCAATGCGGTTTGATCCTTGATAGTCAGTTTGCCGTCGTACTCTGATGATGATCAAGGAAGGTCGAAACGCGTCAGTGCGTTGCGGCTGGCGGTAGTTTTGTTTTGTTGTTCGACGAATGGTTAAATACAGTGGGATTGGTGTTTACTTCATGCTCGCAAACTTGATTTAAATAAGAGATTTGTGTTTGTCTGATGTCCAAAAACTTGATTCAAGTAAACTACTATCCTGTTCATAACTAGTCAGTATGCTAATTTTTTTATAAGAAGTTAAGTTCGAAATGCTTATATAGAACGCCTATCGTACACCCACCATCTTTGCTTACATTTAATAACTTGCTTAGTGTGCCCAAATTTTAGTTGGCTTCGCGATTCCATGACTTTTTTGACAAATTTTCATGAGTCATAGGCGTATAGCTGTTAACAAGGCGAAAAAGGCAAAAACGTTACAGGCCGTCACCCGGGAGTACTTTTGTCTCACTTTGTCGATATCGATTGACAATGCCATCAATATCATTATTAACACAAAAATGTTCTCGCATCAGACGCTATTGAAGCTACGAGATACAACGACAAGTTGGTAGATGTAACAAAAAAAACAAGAGAAGACAATCCTAGATAAAAAAAAGCAGAGCTGGCACTTCACTGGTAGCGAGAATTTGGACGATAGAGGAAAACGTGTCAGTGACCGACTGTCTGGTTGTTTTACATACCTGCATGTTAGGGGTATTCTAATCTATGCTGGAAAGCATAAACGTAGGATAATTAACTACACTATTGTAAGACACGAAAGAAAACTCTTGAACACTTGCCAATAATTTGTCCCGCTATCATGTGCATGCTTTCGTGCGCACACATTCATTAACATGTCTGTTTCAGGCGTTTGTGTTTATTGCATGAGCGTGATTTTAGGAGAAGAGAGAATTAACGTAGCCTTTTGTATTCAGATTAACTCAGCAAGTTAAACAATGTTCACACAAGTGTTAGAAGTCTTGACAAGCTGCGCAACAGCCATGCCGCTGGTCACTTTCATCGTAAAATAAATTTTATAGCGCTCGTTGACGTTCGATAAATAAATTAATTATTCTTATGCAAAAAATATTTTCCATTCTTCACATTGAATTTTCGCCCATTCGCTTGTATAGAAGAGCGGCTAGAACGAGTCACAAAGCGATTGGTATAAGGTACAACTTCTTTAATGTCACTAATAATAATTACGTTAGATTGCCGGCAATCATAATACTGCCCTTTTTAAAATGAACTCGGCAATGGTTACTCCAACTGAAGTGTGCTGGACAAGATTAAACCACGCAAGTGAAGTCAAACGACTTAAAATACTCATTCAATTTTATCATCAGCCTCATCCACCTGCTCTTCGACATCATCATCATCATCATCATCATCATCATCATCATCATCATCATCATCATCATCATCATCATCATAATCATCATAATCACCATCATCATCATCGTCATCACCATCATCATCCTCATCATCATCATCATCATCATCATCATCATCATCATCATCATCATCATCATAATCACCATCATCAATATCATCATCATCATCATCATCATCATCATCATCATCATCATCATCATCATCATAATCACCATCATCAATATCATCATCATCAGCAGCAGCATCATCATCATCACCATTACCAACATCATCATCATCATCGTCATCATCATTATTATCATCATTAACTCTAGCTACATTATTAACGCCATTTGATGCAGCAAAACATTGTCATTTAAAAAGTAATTACTTCAATCAAGGTTGCGATCATGATATAACCACCAATACCATTTTATACATACATTTGTCTGTATAAACCAAGCATCTTATGATGTAGAACAAATAATATGATCACAATAGCATCATGCCGAGTATCACGAGCAATTTAAAATACATTACACTTGCTATTTATCTAGATATTCTCTAAATGAAACAATCATTGATTGCGTGGGTGCTGATAACCGTTATTTAAATAAAGTTTGTGAGTTTGAGGTAAGCACCACGCCCATTTTATTTAACCAGTCGAACAACATAGCAAAACTACCGTCAGTCACACGTATTGACGGTAGTTTTGTGATATTGTTCGACTGGTTAAATAAAATGGGCGTGGTGCTTACCTCAAACTCGCAAAATTTACTTAAATAAATGTTATCAGCACTCACGCAATATATGTATATTAATAGCAAGAGTAATGTCTATTAAATTGCTCCTGATAATCGGCATGCTACTATTGTGTTCATCTTATTTATTCTGCCACATCCATTGCGAATGTGCATTCCAGCAGCAACGGGGGAAATTTCATACATAGTCTTCGACAATTCTTCGTCATCGCATTAAACTCGCTATATATTATTTATGCGGAGTCTGTCAATGTCTATAGGATGTAGTACCGGCTCGTACTTATGAGTCGCTTAAAAGCGCGAAAAGCATGTGTACTCGAGATTACACCGTTTGTTCATGCTGACTTGAATATATTCTTCTGGTTAAACCTGGTTTATTTTTCTTACTCTGAACTTAGTGTTCAAATTGAAATATTTGGCGTTCCATTGGTTTGCGGTGGCCATGGAATAAGGCCATACCTGTGCTTACTGCATGGCTGGCGGAAAACTGTTGGTTATTTGTTCATTACTCCACGTTTCAGAATGCCTTAACTATTTCAACTAAAATGATAATATCTTTGGCAGACTTCGTGCTATTATAAACGTCGTAGAAACACTAAAACAACTGCTTATATATCTATGGAATAAAATCTTGAATGAAGTGTAATAACTTAAGACACTTAAGCAGCAATAGAGAGAGAGAGAGAGAACACGTGTTTGTACTTTATAAAACAAAAGGTCAATAATAAGGAAGAAAGCCTAATTTGTGTTCATTTTCAATGACAGACAATTGAGGGAATATGAGAACGAAATTTCAAATTAAACCAGCATTAGTGCCGGTTAACTTCACAGTTCAGTCAAGTGCACATTCATATCAAATGGCGCAGCTGGAACTTATTTTTAATTGAATGGCACTGATGATGAAATTAAGCGGTGAAGTATAAATTGCGAAATGAAATAGTTGATGAACAGTCTTAACAAATGTTTAGAAATGGCAGCCAGACGGTGCACAAACGACAGAAGTCAAACAGGGAGTGAAATATTCTTTAAATCAAGTTTGCGAGCTTGAAATAAACACCAATTCCATTGTATTTAACCAGTCGTCGGACAACATAGCAAAACTACCACCAGTCACACGCACTGACGCGTTTCGACCTAGCATGAACATCATCAGAGTACGACGGCAAACTGAATAGCGAGGATCAAACCGTATTGAATATTTATGAAAATAAAGTTAGATATGCGTCTCTCACCTCTAGCAGTCTCGCATACATTGAACTTGACTGGAAATGTCGGCTGCACAATTTCTATGCAGTTACGAATATTAAATGTTTGCAGCTTTCGGCATATATATATAAAGCAATACAATTAAACAATAATTGATAACGCAGGTGGTGGTAACAATTCTTTTTATCAAGTTTGCAAGCTTGTACGACGACTGGTTAAATACAAAGTGAGTGTACTAATTTGTGTATTCCATGATTTTACTTTTTTGGCAGAATGATGTGCATAGCACTGCACGAAACCGCATACAAAAATATTTTTTAGCAAGGATTTTTCTCAAGTGGACAATATTAAGCAGCGATGGTCTCAACTGAAGTTGGATTACACAATTCAATGTTTATATAAAGACCATTTTAATCCATATTAAGCGGAAGGATTGCTTGCAATGGTTGCGATATTTATATAAACATCAATCCAATTATATTATATATATATATATATATATATATATATATATACATTTGTTAGTATAAACCAAACATTACATAATTTATAAAAGATACCCAATATAGTTCAGTTAGAGATATGATGAACCGATGTCAGCTGTTTCATATCGGTATAAAAACGTAACGATGCGTAGGTAAGAGCATATTTTGTTTAATAGTATTAAAAAAATTATTAGATCTACAGACAATGTCTGGTATCTCCTTTTTGGGAAAATGCCATAAATTGTTTGGCCTGTCGGCTGCTAGTTCTAAGTTGACTATATCGACAGCGTTATCGCACATTCAGCTTGTACAAAGTGGAGTATCACCAATTCTCATCTTCAAATATTGTGCTTTATGTAGTTCCGTCATTAACATTCTTTTCGGGTGGCGTTTCTACGACGAAGTTTCAAAGAAATTCAGGAGCAACGCGTTACTACCTTAGTAACACAGGAGATGTATAACTTAAATTTAAACAGTAAGCTCACTTAAATCTATTGCCACTCGAGATCTGTAGCAGAAATACGTCTTTCGATTACAGAAGCCAAATTGAAGGCGTTTTCTGTTTCGAACATTTGCAGATACGTTATTACTTCGATGCATATGTTCTGTACACAATAAAATTGAACTTAAAGGCAGAAAAACAGACGAATCTCCCTTTTAACTAGTACACAAAATATAATTGTGGAAAAACCGTAGTAGTCACCTGAAGAAGATATTTCAAAATTTAAGGATCGGAGAGAAAGAACAGTCTATCATTTCAGCCAGGTCAAATAATTAACCGTAGGATAATTGTGTCTGAGAGCGAATTTTTTACACTGGTCTATGTATGTTTGTGTGCGTGGTCATTTTCGATATTTCGAATGCGTGGGAGGTAATTTTGATTGTCTGTTAAAGTGACACTAACGAGAAAACCCATCGTATGTGTCCGTGTTTAAGGACGGGTAATATACCCATGAGAGAATGAGTAATAGAACTCACTAGACACGTTAAGCAATTAACGACAGCTTTTGCTATTTTAATGAAGTAGAAAACTTAGTGATAAACACAATAGCAAACTAGACACAAACAAAAATTATCGATCAGCTGTTTAAGCGTAGTTTGACTGACATTTAATACACACCAGTATTCGTACAGGATAGTCAACTACGTTTTCAACAAAGAATTGCCGAAGGAACTACAAATCTGAGAAGTAATGTTTGTATTTAAGTTTTATTTGATGTTTGAAGACTCGAGATAAAGACCGATTAAATTTTATTGAACATGTCGCAAAGCAGACAATTGCGCGATAGTTCACATTTCGACTTTCCATTGTTATCATCCGAGTAAGACGGCAAACTGACCACAGTGAAGTGACTCGCGGTGTATAAACAGAGTATTGGAATTAAGAGACGTAGCAGGAAATGTCGGCTATACAACCTCTATGAAGTCCCGAATTTAACATTTTCCAGCTCTCGCCTCACGTACATAAGTTACACAACTAAGATGTTATTGTTTTCGCATTTCAGTTCACGGATTGGAGACAATCAACAAACTCGTTTTACTTAATGAATCGAATAACAGGAAATATGTTTCTCAAAAATCATATCCTTATAAATAGCAAATATTAGACAACACACCGTGGTACTGGATGGTAAAATTTGAACCCCTTAGAAAATTTTGCTAAAGTTGTTCCGCACTGCGCTTCTATTTATTTTAAATTGGTGTTCTAATAGACTAATAAAAAACAAAACGGACCATTAGCTCGCGCAAATAAATAAATTCTGTTAAAGATTGGTGTATAGATCATAAACGAATATCGAATGTGAGTGGGAAGTATGTTAAGCATTTTAGTAACGAACAGTTCCACGGCATAATTATACCCTCGGATAGGTGATGATCTCAAATCGATATTTTTTGAAGGGTTGCGTAGTGCCGACGTCACCTTGATAATTACCACAATTAGTGATCGTGGGTTAACGCTTTACACTCTCAGTTTCGCAAAGATCAGATTGATTCCAATTTCAATGTACACATCGATTTCGTCTTCGTAGTGGCTGCGTGCTGATTCATCTATTTCCTGGGAAGGGTTCAACATCGTTCATACCAACCACTGGAGGATTAGACTGTACCTTATTTCCAGTAGTTATTATGAACCACTGACTTAATTAAATTTCGTTACGGTATATATATATATATATATATATATATATATATATATATATATATATATATCAGCTAACCAGAAACATAAGTTGTCTGTAGCACGGATGGCGTAGTGAATAAATTAACGGATAAAAGAACAATTGTGCTCCTGATCGAGTTACGTTTTTCGAAAAATCTTGAAGTGTTACCACTAAGAACGAAATCGGTTTAATGCAAAAATTACCTTTGCCATCTGTTGAAATGTTTAGCTTATTCTGACAAAACAAACATAACCAAAATCTTGTCATATATATATATATATATATATATATATATATATATATATATTCCTCTGACAATTAATAATACGTTAAACTCCAAATATAATTCTGTCTACAAAGATAGGGCTTACAATCTTCAGACGGAATTCATTATATTTTTCTAAATTCATACCTACGTTATATGTTCGTTATCACATCCCTCTACTTAACGTAAATTCTATTCAAACTAGGCACGGCCACACATTATTAGTTATTTTTATCATTTTGTATTTCTTAATGCTTGGAGAAAATTTTCGTAGCAAGCATGTAAAATATGTCAAATTAATGCATAGACCCTTTCATAACAAACTTAACACGTGTACGGCATCCTCGAAGTTACACATAATTATTTTATGAGACAAGAATACGGATGACAAATTGCCTACCTTGGTCGTTTGTAATTACAAGTTGTAGAGCGCATTAGCAGAAGAATAAAAATTCACATCGCATGCCCCTCTGTTAATCACAGGTAGTAGGCAATGAGTCATTTTACCAAACTACATGGAAAGCAAATGATTAAATTTCAGTAGAACACTAGCATGAATACCATGAAGAATTGGCAGTTAGCGAGTAGACAAATAAACAGGGTGCACATTACAGATGTCAGGGCACTTAGATTCAATACATTACTGCTGAAAGTTTCATCTAAATATCCCGCAAATTAACTTCGCTGGTAAGCACGAACAAAGAATTTCTCATGCTTTAGATGCAAATAACAAGGATTCAATCTTTTCTCTTTAAAAAGATCACGCATGCTACAACTAAATTTTTCACACAGATATAAATAATTTAACTATCCATATATCTAGATATTCAACTTACAGTATGTTTAGATTTTCAAGCTTTTATCAATTTCAATATGTATGCAGTATCAATCCATCCATTCATCTATCTATGCGAAAAAACACATAAGTATAAAAAAATATTTCTGTCTGTCAATCTATCTATTTATCAAGCAGTGCATTCAACGATATATGTATCTCTTCCTATTCATCTATCAGATTATGTATATCTTAGTGTGTGTATATCCAAATATAATTGTATAATAAAGTTTCAATCAGTCTATCTTTCCATCTTTTAAACTTTCTTTCCAAATATCTTTTGGTTTAGCGGCCAATCAACCAAATATATTTCTATATAACTATTTACCAGATGTCTTCACATCCAACCACCAATTACTCTTTCTTGACATATATCAATCTGAACGTCACTTTTTGTTTCCAACTACTTAAAATATCATCTCTTTATGCTTATAATTGTTCACATTTCATAACAATACTTAATCTTGAACTCTACCTCCATCCAATTGCACCTACTATTGCAATTGCAAAATAAACTGTCTATCTACATATTAACTATTTTTCTCTCTTTTATACAGTGCGACAAACTATATATTTATTTATTATTCAATTACCGATATATATTACGTTTAACCAATATATATATATATATATATATATATATATATATCGAACTGCAAAATATTTCTCTGATTATACATCCATAAATTTGTCAATTACACATTTAAAATTATTAAACAATATTTGATTACGCGAGTGGTGGTAAAAATTCTATAAGTTAAATTATATATATATATATATATATATATATATATATATATATATATATATATATATATAATATTAATATACTATTTATTATCTATACAAATAAATTGAAAGAACTATATATTAGCAATTTATTAATATTTACATTTATTTAATTATAATTTTATTTTTTGGATTAAGTGTATATTATCAGTATAAAGCTTATAAGGCATCAGGTATCAAAGGAAGATTATACAATAGTCCAGTTTCGTCCTTATTGATATCTGCTGTCAAGATTTTGCTGAGGACGTGATACGAAGCTGGGCAAATAAGCATAGGAGTCTGTGATTATCCACTGCGGCAACCTTGTCATATATGGCGCGCAGGTTCATGTGATACACCATCTTGTATTTTCTGATTATCCTTTCATTCAGGCGGCAAATTTAATGCACTGTAGGGGTTATGTTGACTATATATATATATATATATATATATATATATATATATATATATATATATATATATATACTATACATATATATATATATATATATATATATATATATATTCCTGTAGGCATCTATATATTTAAACAGTGATAACTTCATTATGTCTTTCTATTTATTATCGTACCATTCGATTGAGTTAAGTTATTCTACACCCCTTCAATTATACTCTTTATTCTTGTCGTGTGTCATCTATATGACACTTATTAGTCTATGTATATTTCAATCCATCCTTAGGTATGCATTTGTAAATACATTTCTTGCTGAGTTTTTTGCTTGAATGCCAATCCTAGCTTTTAAGCAAGCTAACTGTTAGGCCACATAGAGATGTTCAAAAGTTGTAATTTTCAATGTAGTGAAATTTTGTCTCATCTTAAAATTCATTGTGTTGGAACCATGTACATACTTAACAATTGAATGTCCATAATGTTGGTACTATTTACAGACTCGGTATATAACATATATAGTGAGTTGACTTTGAAGTCACATTGTCGAAAACATTATATGAAGATAAAACCATTACTGCTTGAATACAAATTCGTATAAGTGATTCTTATGTCCAGTTGTCCACATTCATTGATGAAATATATATGTGGTACCCACATTATGGTACCGAAACTGTACATGGTACCCATACTATGGTTGCCGAAACGGTACATGGTACCAACACAATGGATTTCAATGTAAGCTAAAGTTCACCAAAATTGAGAATTAGAACTGTTTCTGAACACCTGTTACTCCAGCAAATCCATAGACTCTGGCCTTGATCAATATCAGTTATCAAGTTTCGCCGTAAGTTTGATATTAGTCAATTAAATATATAACAGTTGGATACTGTTGTGGCGAAGAAATAATAAATATGCATTTTGTATTTCGTTCATGCTGACTTTGATTTATCGTTCTGTTTAAATTTGAATTAATTTGCTACTAGGTACGCAACTCTTAATACAGAAATGCATATATATCTGTTCTGCAAAACAAATAATATTTAAATAGTAATTTGATTTTATTGCAATTCATTAAAAAAATAATGGCATTTGTAATAGTGTACATTTAAAAATATTACGAGCATTTAACAATACATATATTTGATTATGAAAATTATTAGTAAAATATTTTTCTATAACGCACACATTTTCCCGTTCGTGTCAAAAGGCATCGTTTTAAATTTGCGCAGACTTCAATTTTTACAGATAACTTGACACACACACACACACACACACACACACACACATATATATATATATATATATATATATATATATATATATAACACTTTATTCACGAATTCAGTCCAGTGATCTATGAATACGTTTATTTATATGCATTCCTCTTAGTCTTGATAGTATTCGAACTATTCAACCGTGGAGGTTTGTAAATATTATACAACTGATCCCTTTCATCATTGTTTTAAAATTATCTAGTGACACAACACGTACTATGTTGATAGTTGTCCAGAAGATTCACTAGATAATATGTTTTGATACATTATTAATTTAAAAATTCTTATTGGCAGAAATCCAAATGGGTAGACAAATTTAATCGACATATATATGTAATAGAAGGATTTGATTGTCAATATGTTGTTGATTTAAACTAAATATTGCTTAGCATTTCAATTGTAATTCAAGGACTGATAAATAAAATATAACAAATATGCTATACTGATTGATCTATGTTCTCCGGAGAAAAAAAATTATGTATTGTAAATGTCAAATTTGTTTTCTCGAAATAATAGTCAATTCAATGTTTTATCCATCAAGATAAACTTGTAAATTCCTGATATATAATTTTACATCTGTTAGTCCTTAACAAAGAATATATTTGCATAATATGTTTTAATAAATAATATCATAATTACCACCAAATATATATTGTAAAAGTCAAGTTTGTTTTCTCGAAATAATAGTCAATTCAATGTTTTAGCCAGCCAGATAAAATTGTAAAATTTCAATTTATTTGTTAAAAGGTACGCAATTCCGTTATATAATTTTAAATTTCCTAGTCCTTACCAAAGGATATATATAAATAATATGTTTTAATGAATAATGCCATGGTTAAACGAACATTGGTTGCGCGGGTGGTGATAACACTTATTATAATCAAGGTTGCGGTCTTGATATAAACACCTGACCCATTAATTACTTACATATGTCAGTATAAACTAAGAATTGTATAGTGTAGTAGAGGCAATTCATCCAGTAGACCTGTTTCGTCCTTATTGGGAACTCATCATATACTGGCCAGAATTTGCCGTTCGAGTCCTGTCCGCGGCAATTTCTGACCAGTACATGATGAGTTCCCAATAAGGACGAAACCGATCTACTGGATGAATTGCCTTTTCCACACTATACAATTCTTAGTTTATACTGACATATGTAAGTAATTAATGGTCGAAATATTCTCAGACCTGTTTTTCTGATATAATGTCATGGTTACCACGAAATGAGATCACGTATGTCAATAGAGGCCAGATTATGTGGCAATGTTGGAGTAGCTGGTGTTTTGAATTTTTCGTGGTCCCCAAAATATGACTTTTTACAGGTATGATAAATATGTCATATGATTTTTTAACCGAAGACATTACATAGTGTTGACTTCATTACTTCTTTGTTGCGCATAAGTATTGGAGATCGCCTCGTTTCTCTACCACATATATAGTGGGTTTTAGCGTAGAGTTGGTTCCGTAAGCATGTAACACATGTTTACATAAGGTTATATATTTTGTTTACGCTTATTTTCGAATGTATATCTGATTCTATTGAAATTAATTTGTTACTAGGTACGTAGAACATATAAATTCCTATATATCATGTATCAGAAACAACTAATGTAACTATTGTTATTAAGTTTTCTTACAGTACGACAGAGTACCAAAGTTCGGCGTTGACAACAAAAAATTAGTTTGGTAATAAAATTAGTTTTATAATATTCGTTTGTACCAATTTTGAAATGAACGAACTTCTTCGAATCAATTGCAAGTAATATAAATAAATACATTTATGTGCGTGTTCTAATAATAGAAAGTACGACCAGAATACAAAACGAAATGATGGATGATCCGTCTCCAGTTTCATAATTGTGAAATCTGAATTTATTTTCCTTAAATTGTTTACATTTAAAACTTGCATTATATAGGGTAAAACAATTGCAGCATTACCACAGGATTGATAAATAAATAAACTTGACAAAACAGAGATAAGGCTACACTTTTTAACTTTCACAATTTATCACTGACGCGAAAGGCATAAACAGTTGCTATGTCATGACAGGAGAATCTTGATTTCGCACACAAATGCGTACAGAATAACGCGCGCCCTAGCCACGCCTGCAAAAATAAATATGTGTGCGTTAAAATGACGTAACCTTTTGGACTGCGTTAATATAGCCCAATGTCTAGTGTTTGCCAGAAATGTAAACAATAATGAATTCGCAATTGGAATGACAAGGCAATGCGAAAGTCTCTTAAGTACGCCCCTTTCAAACAGGTTCTGTTGCATCTGTTGTTAAAATGGAGAGGAATACGAATAAATTGTTAGAAAAAAGTTAGTTAAAACTTCAAGGCATGACTACAACATTACAACTCAATCTCGTACTTGTTATTGTTTATAAGGTGTTGCGCACCTAGTTACAAATTAGTTCAAATGTGACGAGATGGATAAACCAAAGACACCATGAACAGATCATGTAATTTCATGTGTACAACCATTTCGTGCTTACTGGCGACTTGTCATTGGGAGCCGGTATTGTACCTCATACTTACCACACATTTGAGTGTGAAATGAATGAAATTGGACGGTATATTCTCTTATACGAAAGTGTAAACCTGCCTTGGTGAAGCTCACTTCATATACAGTCGTCTATAATGCGACTTCTAAACCAACTGACTATATATAACATTTGTACCAAGCCTGCAAATGGTACCAACACCATGGCTATTGTATCAGTACTTGAAACCAAATCTACGGTATTCCTCTCGACAAACTCTTACTTATAGATTAACATGGAAAACGCACGAAACTGCTTATAGTTTTAACAAAATAATTATTCAATTATAATGAAATCGCCAATAATTTATTTCGTGCTATAGACAGCTGAAATATGCAAAAAATTTAACAATATTTTTGCTAGAATCCAAACGAGCAGGTTTAGAGTAACATTTTAAAACAATCAGTTACATTTTGAGCATAAACATAGTTTTTACCTACTAATCATCTTAATTATTTAAATCAAGTTTTCTAGCTTGATGTAAATATTAAACCAATTATATTTAACCGAACATCGACCAACATAGAAAAACTACCGTCAGTCACACGTACTGACGCGTTTCGACCTTCCATGGCCATCATCAGAGAAGTACGGCTAACTGACTAGCGAGGATCAAAGATCAATGCATATACATGAAAAACATAATTAGATATAAGGCTCTTACCTCTAGTAGTTAAGCATACATTGTCGTTCAGTGAAAGCGTGGTCTGCCTAATTTCTATTACGTCATGAACATTAGATTTTTGCAGCTTTCACCGCATACATAAAGATAATACAATTAAACAATAATAGCTATCAATATAGGTATCAATTTTTAAATCATGTTTGCGAGCTTGAATTAAACACCAATCCCATTGTATTTAACCAGTCGTCGAACAACATATCATATGTCATCTTGCTTTACATATATATGCTCATTAATCAGTTTGCCGTCGTACTCTGATGATGATTGTGGAAGGTAAAAACGCGTCAGTTCAAGTGATTGACGATTGTTTTTCTATGTTGTTCAACGAATGGTTAAATAC